>CM031565.1:6470603-6532383 GCA_018467065.1 Ephestia elutella
TTCTAGAACTTTAGGCTCATTAGACAACCACTTACGTAGCTCGTAGCCACCTGTCTTCAATATTTCAATCAATTCATCCCGCAGTAGGAGGGCCTCCTCAATACTTTGGGCTCCGGTGCACACGTCATCAACATACAAGTCACGTGACAGCACGGAAGCCCCACGGGGAAAGCGGATCCGTTCCCGCTCTGCCAATTCAAGCAATGATCTGATGGCGATATAGGGACTAGATTTCAAACCATAGGTGTTTGTATTGAGTTCATACACCGTCACAGGATCCTCAGGGCGCTCACGCCAGAGTATCAACTGGAATCGCCTGTCCTCAGGATGTATGACTGTCTGGCGGAACATCATCCGGATGTCCGCGCCAAAAACCACTTGATGTCTTCTAAAGTTCAAGATGATGTCAATTATGTCCCTATGCAATTTGGGACCTGAATGCAAACATAGATTCAACGAAACTCCGTTCGAAGTGGGTGCGGACCCATCGAAGACGGTCCTCAATTTGCCTGTTGAGGCCTTCACCACCGCGTGGTGGGGCAAAAAATAATGCTCAGTTGAGCTCCAATCAACTCGAGCCGGAGACATGTGACCCAAATCCTCGTACTCGCGCATAAATTCAATATATTTATCGCGAAGTACGTGGTCACGCTGCATGCGTCGCTCCATGGACAGCAGTCGTTTCTCCGCAAGCGCCCTACTTTGCCCTAGGCTAGGACGAGAGGCAACAAAAGGTAACCTAGTTACAAACCGACCGGAGGAGCAACCTCTCCGTGGTTGATCGAAAAAGGGCTTCGCACTCAGCGTGTTCCGGATCCATCCTGGAACTCATAGGTGGCTCCTCCACCTCCCAAAACCTTTGCATGGTCTTGGCCAAGGACGCAGATGCGACAACCGGTGGCTCCTCCGCGGTGCCATTATCAAACACAGGGCCCATCAGGGCAAAACCAAAAATCGTAGACACTGCCATCAGTGAAGACGAACCCAGAGCCTTCTGTGTACCCAACAAAATCCAACCCAATACGTCCGAGCCCAGGAGCAAGTCCACTGGGCCGGGATGAAAGACAAAGGGGTCGGCCAAATCCAGACCCGAAACCAAAGACAACACACCCGGCGGTATGTCTGTCGAGGGGTGCCAACCCGCAATGGTATCCATTACCATAGCCGAAGTCGTGATCCTCATTGTGGAGGACTTCAGCGAAGAAAAGGTGACAAGTGTCTGGCCCGTCAGACACTTCACTTGTATGCCACCAACTCCAAGAAGTGGCACAGGCGAGTCTTCCACGACTAAACCTAACTGGCGTGCCACTCGAGTGGTAACCAAACTGCTTTGAGCCCCTGAGTCCAACAGAGCTCTCAAATTAATGGCTTCCCCCACGACCCCATACGCGGACCACCGCGGTAGGGAGCAGAACCGTCCGCGGCTCTGTCCCAGCAAGGGAGCAAGCTAGTTACGGGCTCCCCACTCTCTCCAAACCAGGGGCGCGCCACTGACCCGGATAATATGGCGGGCGAGTGCACATCCCCATCTGAGGGGGCAGAACCCGCGGCCCGGCCATACATATGGTACGGCGGGTGGTACTCCAGCCGTGGGTACTCGTGCAGCGGCGGAGAAAACCGCTGCGGCTGCATGTGTTGGGCATTGGTAACCCGCGTGGAGGGGGTGTCCCCACTCTCACGTCCGATCTAGGGCCCCCGCCCATGGGGGCCCTATCCGGGGCCTGGCCAGCTACATACTGGCCATGACCTTGGGGCGCGTGGTCCCGGTCCGCCAAGACCCGCGCAGGTACGCGACCCCCTCCCGAGGGGGGTGCGACGAGCGAAGCCGCGTCCTCCGTCCGGTGGTGGAGGGCTTCGCGCAGGAGCGCCCCCGCCCATAGGGGACCCCTGCCTCAACATCCGGGTGCCATCCCCGTTGCGGTTCATGCAAAGCATCGCGTGGTGCCGCCCACGGCATGCACTGCATGGTATGGCACTGGGACAGTCACGTGCATAGTGACCGCCCAAACAATAAAAGCAAAGTTCATGCCGCTTTGCCATGCGGCGCCTATCTTGTACTGGCAGTCTCTGCCAGTCCCTGCATTGTAGCAGGCTGTGGCCCATCCGGCCACATTGCAGGCAGTCCGCGTCCCTCGCGACTGCTGCCGTGTGCGCAACCCGCACACCAGCTCCACGCGGTGGCGGTTGCCGTCCCTGTTGGGGCCTACGTTCAGGCGCTCTGGATGGCGCTGAGTCCGTCATGGTATTCTCAGCAGCCCGTGCCTCAAACTCCAAAAACTTCACCAAGTCAGTGAATGTTGGTAGGGTGGTGCTATCCCGTTCCGCATTCTCGCGCTCAAATCGCGAGCGGATGTCATTGGGTAATTTGCCCAATACAATGTGCACCAGCAAAAAGGACCATTGGTCCACCGGCAGCCCCAGTGTGCGGAGCGCGTTACAGGCCACTGTAACGGGCGTGAGCAACTGCAGGCGCAACTGTGCCCTGTTGGCCACCTTGGGCAGGGCCATCAACTGTGCGGCGTGCGCATCCGCTAACAAACGTAAGTTTTGGTAGCGGGAGTTCAATAACTCCCAAGCCGTATCGTACTGGTCGTCCTCCACCCGGAGGTGCTGGATGAGCGACCGCGCTTCATCCTCAAGAGTGGAGAGGAGGTAGGCCATCTTCTGGGCCTTCGACAAATCCTGTCGTGCTACGACCAGGGACTCAAACATATTTTTATATGCTACCCACTCCTCCATCCTACCCCCAAAGTGGGACAGCTGAAGGGTGGGGAGCCGACCAGTAACCGCTGGTCCTTCCTGTCTAACAGGTGTGCGAGGGGCTGGTCCGCCAGCCTGTCTCGCCCTTATTGCGGTCACCGCCTCCGCGATATCATCGTGCAGACTCAGGATCTGGTCCATGTCCGCCATGTGACCTGCGTAGGCCTCCGGGGTAAGATCGGCTTCGGTAAGCGCCGCCATGGCCGCTTCCGCGCTAATCAATCGTGAGTGGAGGTGATCCGCTCTTAGCAGTATGGCGCCCTCCTGTCCTTCCGGGACAGGAGTCCTCCGGCCGTCACAAACCATCTCAATTCGTTGGCGAGTGTCGCCCTAGCATTGGAGGCCTTCGCCATCGCGTCAAGTCACAAACAAAAAATAACAAAAGGTAAATAAAAAACAACAAAATCAAGCAACTACACGAAGAACCGCGGTAGGTATGAGAATGGCACAAACCCGGAACGCACGGTACAAACCGCAAACAAATACAAAAAAGGTTACAAATATTCTTATACAAACAAACTAAGAAAAATCTAATAATTTTTACAAACAATTAATTATTTTTTTTTACAAACGAACAAATAGAGGGTAGATAAACTACGCTCTGCTACCAGAAAATGTGCAGAGCAACTACGCTCTGCTGCCAGAAAATGTGGCAGCGAGCGAATCCGGACAAACGAAGCGGCGGGAAGAACTCTGTACCGGAACTTTACCGGGAAAAAATCTACCGGTAAAATTAAGTACCGGGAAAAAATCTCCACGCGACACCACGCTTGTCCGACTAGAATCTAACTTAAGCTATACGCAGTCTGCTACCACCGTAGCTTATGAAGGGAGCTACAGGGCCCTATATGATAACCTAACCTATAAATTAACTACAATTGAACACTTACCAAATTAAATCTTCTTTCTCTTCGGATCCAAACTTGAGTGTCTTCGGGAAGGGGGAATTCCTAATCACCCTACCTAACCCTTGAGATCTCAATTCCCCATAACAACTAAATAGATTTCTTCCCGTAGTTTCCCTCGGGAACAGCCAGATGTGAACAGCCAGCCACGTTTCACCTCTCACAAGAAAAAGTCACAATAACAGAGTTTTTCACAAACACAAATTCAATAGTTATTTAACAAACAGGAAACTCACAATTATCACTCAAACTAAACAACAAGCAAAAGACGCGAGACCGCTCCGCGTATTAAAATCAAACCGATATCGCCCTGGACAATGCAATGGCGGAACACGATGCATTCCACGCTAGCAGTGTGAAAACCCCGAACGCCCTCTGGCGGCAGCAATGCGAAACGCCTGCGTTTAGTTTTACCCAATATATTACAAACACTCATCACTCTCTTCATACATGCTCTCCGGTTATGGGTGCTCCTAATCCATACTAATATTATAAATGCGAATGTTTGGATGTGAGTTTGTGAGTTTGTGAATTTGTGAGTTTGTGAGGATGTTTGTTACTCAATCACGCAAAATCTACTGGACGGATTTCGATGAAATTTGGTACAGAGGTAGATAATGACCTGGAATAGCACATAGGCTACTTTTTATCCCAGGAAAAAGCACTGTTCCCGTGGGAAATTCACGCGGGCGAAGCCGCGGGCAAAAGCTAGTATCTATATATATATTTTTAATAAATGGAAAGATCAAGTTTTATAACAAACTGTCTTTATTTTGGGACTTTGTTCCAGTGGGAATTTCGGGAAGTCCTCTCTGAGTGCTCCCCTACACTCCCTAAGGAACCTACATGACAAATTTCAGCTTCCTACGCCCAGTAGTTTTGGCTGTGCGTTATCTGTCAGTCACTCAGTCAGTAACAGAAGAATTCTCCTAATATTATAAATGCGAAAGTTTTGATGTGAGTTTGTGAGGATATTTGTTACTCAATCAACCAAAAGCTACTGGACGGATGTCGATGAAATTTGGCACACGTGTGGAAATATACTGGAAATAGCACATAGGGTACTTTTTATCCCGAAATTTCCACGGGAACGAAGCCCCGGGGCGCGGCTAGTTTTATATATATTGACTAGCTGGCGCCCGCGGCTTCGCTCGCGTTAATCCTTTCTTAGCGGATGCCTACGTCATAACATCTACCTGCATCCCAAATTTCAGCCCGATCCGTCCAGTGGTTTGGGCTGTGCGTTGAGATCACTATGTCAGTCAGTCACCTTTGAGTTATATACCTGAATTAATTTTAAATATATATATATTGATGGTGATGATGTAAACTTACCTGATTGGTGAGCACACTCTTCAGCTGAATACATTCGTCTCTCTTACGGTCCAGCTCTCTTTGCATCACGGCTTGTTGTTCTAAAAAACAAGGCAAGAGTGAATAGGCATTTTTTGAGTTTGCGTGTACCACCCTAGATCTCATCTATGCTTTCCATCAGGCAAGAGAGGTCAAACGCAATCAGATTTTTAATAATAGTAAAAAAACAAATTATTAATCAATGAAGTCTTAAGTATCGTCTGCCCCGTGGCAGAATATTTATAGAGTTACTAGTAGTACTACTAGTTTTTGCCCGCGTAAATTTCCCACGGGAACAGTGCGTTTTCCCGGGATGAAAGGTACCCTATGTCCTTCTCAGTTCTTCTAACTATGTGTATGCGAAATTTCAGGAAGATTGGTTTATAAGATACGTGAAGAGGTAACAAACAAACAAATAAACGCAAACACGCTTTACATGCGTTGAGAAGGACATAGGGTACCTTTCATCCCGGGAAAACGCACTGTTCTCGTGGGAAATTCACGCGGGCGAAGCCGCGGGCAAAAGCTACTTATTAATAAATACTGATTCTTACTTACCAATGACCTCCTTAGACAACAGTTTGCTATCGCCAGCCGGTCTAGGTTTTCCCTCAGCTTCTTATTCTCAATCTCCAACTCTTCTCCATTGAAGAAGAGAAGTAACAAGCAGAATAATAGGTTATGACTCACCAATGACCTCCTTAGACAACAGTTTACTATCTCCAGCCGCTCTCAGCCTGTCTAGGTTTTCCCTCAGCTTCTTATTCTCAATCTCCAACTCTTCTCCATTGAAGAAGAGAAGTAACAAGCAGAATAATAGGTTATGACTCACCAATGACCTCCTTAGACAACAGTTTACTATCTCCAGCCGCTCTCAGCCTGTCTAGGTTTTCCCTCAGCTTCTTATTCTCAATCTCCAACTCTTCTCCATTGAAGAAGAGAAGTAACAAGCAGAATAATAGGTTATGACTCACCAATGACCTCCTTAGACAACAGTTTACTATCTCCAGCCGCTCTCAGCCTGTCTAGGTTTTCCCTCAGCTTCTTATTCTCAATCTCCAACTCTTCTCCATTGAAGAAGAGAAGTAACAAGCAGAATAATAGGTTATGACTCACCAATGACCTCCTTAGACAACAGTTTACTATCTCCAGCCGCTCTCAGCCTGTCTAGGTTTTCCCTCAGCTTCTTATTCTCAATCTCCAACTCTTCTCCATTGAAGAAGAGAAGTAACAAGCAGAATAATAGGTTATGACTCACCAATGACCTCCTTAGACAACAGTTTACTATCTCCAGCCGCTCTCAGCCTGTCTAGGTTTTCCCTCAGCTTCTTATTCTCAATCTCCAACTCTTCTACCCTGAATCTGTCGATATTGGGGTTGCTCGGGGGCGAAGAGAGGCGGTCTGGAAGTGGAATATTTTAATCAATTAATAAAAAAATATATTTATTTATGTAACCAGAACTCATATGTCAGTAAACTTTTGCTATGTTAGTAAATAGTGAATGAATGAAATGGAATATTTTTTTTTATTTAAATAGGCTTACAAAGAGCACTTTTAATTCGTCATATTATTATATTTAGTTAGATGACGTCAGAAAATGACTTAAGCTAAGGTTAATACCGCCTCCAAAGAGCAAGTGTAGAAAAACAAACTAAAAAAAAAAACTAAAAAAACTTGAAGGAGCACAAATTGAGGATATTTATTTATTTATTTAACCTTTATTGTACAAACACAATGTATGGCACAATAGGTGGACTTAATGCAGAAGCATTATCTAACAGACGACCTTTGGGGTAAACAGAGAACTTAAGACATAATAAAGACAATTTTTCACTTTTTTCCAATTATCTGATAACCTCCTAGGTGTCTAATACTACGTCTACTTACTCATCAGCCTCTCTTCCAGGTCGGCGGCGCGTTTGCTAGTCCTGGAGAGTTCGCTTTGCAGCGCTGAGATCCTGTTCTGCATTCGGAGTACCAGACCGGCGTCTGCGATCTAAAATGGCAGATTTATTAATGTAAATAGATAAATCCTAGCTAATATTTGCGAAAGTTTCGAACTTTGGAGGTGGATTCCCCATTTTTTTTATTTTCTCGCTTTATCCGCCATTTTTTTTACCAACTGAACAATTATCTATTATCTCTAACTAGCTTTTGCCCGCGGCTTCGCCCGCGTGAATTTCCCACGGGAACAGTGCTGTTTTCCGGGATTAAAGGTACCCTATGTCCTTCTCGGTACTCGGTACTATGTGCATGCGAAATTTCAGGAAGATTGGTTCAGTAGATAAAGCGTGAAGAGGTAACAAACAAACAAACTCACTTTCGCATTTATAATATTAGTTAGGATTAACTCGCCTGTGCGCGTGAACTTCATCTGCGTTCTACGCCAGATTTTAAGTTAGACCTTCTATAATACAACAGTGAAAACCGCGTCAAATTTGGTCCAGTAGTTTTTGCGCGATGCGCGTACAAACATACAGACAGAAATACAAACAGACAAAAATTCTAAAAAAAAATTGTTGTTTTATTATATGTATTAATATATATATTGTGGGATAGATATACTCACAGGTGCCCCACCGTTGGGTGCGCCAGTGGACCAGTTGACGGCCTCCAGCGCCGGCCGCGTGGTCTCCACTGAGCGAACGGAACCGTATCCGTAGTCCTGATAATTATATGTTTTTTGTTATAAACAAAAATCGAAAAATGATTTATTTCAATAAGAATAAGTTAAATTACAAAAATTAATCCGCCACAAGCCTCGTCAAAAATTGATCTAGCTTTGAAAACGAAAAAGTAATTTGCATAACACAGTCTTGTTTCTAAACGTAAAATCAAAATAAAAAAAAAATAAACATCTTTAAAATGAGTTTTGTCTTGTCGTACTTTGGATGTCAAATGTTAGAAAGAGATAGGGACAGATTTGTCCCCATCATATAAATAATATATATACAAATATATTTATATTATTTATCTTTTTTTTATTATTAAGGCACACAAACAAATTACAGACAATAAAAATCTAAATCTAAATAACAGATGTTTTGAACTAATCTGCAATCCACTAGAGTGTACACAGTTATACAAAATAAATTGTGCATTAACTAAAATTATTCAAAACAACAGCTAATCAAAAGGATTAAGTTGAATATACATACGATATTAACTAACATTATTTAAAGATCATCTAAAATAAATAGAACAGTGCGTTTAAATTGAGACAAATTGGGATTAGATCAGCGTTACGATGCCTAAGTTCGTCGAAATCCCGACACATTCTAACGATCGGATTGAAGAAAATTTATATTACTTAACTTTATCGCACCATCTTACTGCTTTCTGTATATTTGACTCAAGCATATGTCGTTAAGTCCACCTTTTGTATAAAACATAATATCGTCATTTTGTGCAATGAAGTTCCAAATAAAGCCAGCCGCACACTTCAGTTTATTTCCGTACGATAATTTCAGATCCGGATACCCGAATGAATGATATAACATGCTAATTATTTAAAAATAAAAAACACGACTGACAACTTACATAGCCTATGTCATTCGGGCTTATGCAAGGAATCTAACAATACCTCTCACATCAAAATCTGTTAAGCCGTTCAGGACTTATGGTGGAATAAAGAAATTACATACATACATACATGAACCCTGAAAACATAACACTCCTTTTTTGGTCAGTCGTGTAAAAATTCAATGTATATTCGTCCACATAGATGTTATTTAATTGTAAGACAAATGTTGTAAAGTGACGTCTTTGGAGAAAATGCAGCAGTGGAGTTTGTTGCGCCGCCTCTTCTCCACTTGCGCTTTGGAGGCGGTGGTAAACTTAGCTTTAAGTAATTTTATGACGTCAACTAATTAGAAAACAAGAATATGACGATTTAAAAGTGCTATTTTTAGCCTATTTAAATAAAATCAAATAAAATTTCATTTCATACAAAATGTTCTAGTGCGCGCACACGTCCGTTTTGTTTTCCGAACGGAAAATGTAAGACACGTGTGCCTACTCGAACATTTTGTATGAAAAGCATGCATTCGGGTCTCCGAATCGGAACCGAATCAAAAATTTCCGTGTGCGTTTCAATAAAAACTGACATGTGCGGCCGGCTTAAATAAGTGTTCGTTATTATTTTTTTAATAATCGTCAAATATAATATTATTGGTTTAAATCTATCAGTGAACATATTTTACTTACATCTTCAACCGTAGTTTCCTGTTGTGAGTTATTGCTGGCGTCTGATAGTGATCTCCTGTGTTCTTTTGGTGCTGGAGCCCTGTAAAATACATTTTTGATGTAAAACATCTATTTGCACGATTTGGCAGTAAAAACAACTCGAATGCAGTGACGGAAAATGGCAAGACGCTGTTGTGCCTCGCTGCTCAAATGTTTTACATCTGCTGTGCGCGCCATGTCGCCCATGTAAAACTTTTGGCGCAGCTTGCCAGTAAAGTCGACTTGAATGCCGTGACTGTAATTTACCAAAATTCCTTTCTTATAAAAAACCTCTTTGCAAAATTTCAAGTTTCTACATTCAGCTAATTCGTCTCTGCGTTGATATACCAATAAGGCAGGCAACATCCAATTTTATCAATATAGAAAACTAGCTTTGCTCGCGATTTCGCTCGGGTGAATTTCCCAAGGGAACAGTACTTGGTCCCGGGATGAAAGGTACCTTATGTCCTTCTCAGCACTTCTATTTTTTTTTTCTTCTCTAGCCTATTGAAGTGTCCCACTGCTGGGCAAAGGCCTCCCCTTTCTCCTTCCACAATTCCCTGTCCAGAGATACCCGCTTGTGTATGCAAAAATTCAGGAAAATTGGTTCAGTAGATAAAGCGCGAAGACGTTACAAACAAACTCACTTTCGAATCCTAAGTTAGTAACATTATAAACTAGCTTTTGCCGGCGGCTTCGCCCGCGTGAATTTTCCATAGGAACAGTGCTTTTTCCCGCGATGAAAGGTACCCTATGTCCTTTTCAGTACTTCTAAATTTCAGGCAGATTGGTTTACAAACTCACTTTCGCTTCCTAATACTGACCCGAACTATCCTAACTAACATTATAAATGCGAAAGTGAATTTGTTTGTTACCTATTCACGCTTTATCTACTGAACCATTTTTTTTTCACGTATATTTCCTTACACCCAAAGGTTGGCTGGAAGAAATTGCATTTGCGATAAGCACGCCTTTGCGCTCATTTATGTATTTACTTTCGTCACTACTTTGTATGTTTTTTTCTGTAAATGATGCAATAAATGATGTGTTGATCTATCTATCTATTTTCCTGAAATTTCATAAGAGAAGATAGGTGATAATTAGCTAGGTTAGGGCAAATTTTTCAATCATCGAATAAATGTTATCAACTAGTTCAATTATTTGGCCTGTGGTGTGGCCCTAGAATAGCACCAACCCATCTCTTCCCGTGGGTATCGTAAGAGGCGACTAAGGGATTAAAACACCGGAGGATGGGCAGCAGCATCTTTCCGCGTACTATGCCATCACACTGCGATCGTAACCCGCCTGCCAAGCGTGGCGATTACGGCAAAACCCCCCATGGATAAAATACTTGGGGGAGGCCTTTGTCCAGCAGTGGACGTCTTTAGGCTGAGAGAGAGAGAGTTAAATTATAGAATGACTAAAATAAGTTGACAGCACTGCGTCAGTTGCACTGTAGGCATGACATGACCAAACAATTTAGTCGCTTTACACATTATCCGTCAGATAACATTTATTTGATGATTAAAAATTAGCTCTTAGTCTTGTAAAAAATGAAGTATATCATACCTCTGCAAGGAGTCGATTCTCTCTTGCATCTCATACTGGGAAGACAGCAGTTTCTGTCGACTCTGCCTCTCCGCCTCGAGTTCTGCACTCAACGCTTTCTTCTCCTGCTCGTGAAGCTTGTCTCGCTCTAGAAAGGAAGATTTAAAATCTATACATATAATAAAACAGTAAAAATATCTTGTCTGTACATTTAGTATTTTTGATTAAAATGGATAGAGGGACACTTAAAAAGAACAATAGAAAGCAAAAAATTTTTTTTGGAATTCCTTGTCTGTCTGTCTGTATGTATGTACGCGTTCACGCAAAAACTACTGGACGGATTTGAATGAAACTTTTTTTGTTGTATAGCTATTAAGCCTGGGCTATAATTCATTTTGACAACTGGAACATCTGATGAAGAACCATAACAGAACAGCTAAACTATAAGAATTATGGAAATGGCGCCTTATTAAAAGTCGTTCAACCTGATGAGCATTTTCTGCTGACGTATAAAAATTGAAGATCTGGAACATCTGATGAATAACTTCAAGAGACCAGCTACACTATAACATATACGGAAATGGCGCCTTAGCAAAACTTGGTTAATCTGATGAGCATTTTGGAACACAGGAAACAGTTTGGAACACAAAAAGACTTTTTATCTAAGCCAAAGTCACGCGGGCGAAGCCGCGGGTAACAGCTAGTCTTATATAAATTTTATTACAAAGAAGTAGCACCCCGCCCCGGCTTCGCTCGGGAGGTACATACATAAATTGTAGCCTATGTCACTCAGGAATAATGTAGCTTGCTATTGGTGAAAGAATTTTTGAAATCGGTTCAGTAGTTCCAAAAATTACCCTCTATAATTAAACTTACACACTTCCTACTACAGGTATTTGTTACAAAATATAGTATCGTTGAGTTAGTATCCCATAACACAAGTCTCGAACTTACTTTGGGGCTAACTCAATCTGTGTGATTTGTCCATATATATTTATATTTACAGTCAGATGCAGAGACCCCCCCGAGATTAGGATTCGGTGAGTAGGATGTCAGGTTTCTCTCCATCGACTGTACAATAAAATTTAAAATCAAAATCAAAAATTATTTATTGAAACTTGGCCTTCAAAGAATGCTCTTTTTCACGTCGAAAACTAATTATTTAATCATAATATATTATGTCCCAAAGCTACAAACTACTAGCATTTCGGAACGACCACTGCTGATAAGAAATGCCGGAAGAAACTCATGAAACAGTCTTGGTCGCCTAACATGCCAGAGGGGCTATTTATTAACTTTATACATATACTAGAGTATGTACAGTCAAAAATAATTCAAAATAGAATCGAGCAGACCAGTTTCCCCTGGCAACACCCGTTCCCGAGTTGACGCGAGGTCAAAAAGAGTTAAAAAATAAATAACCTTTCCAAAAGTGCGCCCGTTGCTCGAACTCCTTAGACCACTCCACTAAGTCCTTGCTTCCACTACCACTACCTTCACCACCATTAACACTGTTCTCAGAACCATTTTGTAACTTCTCATCTGACGTCGCAACTTTTGCTTCACTCACTACTATTTCTGGTGGGACCACCATTTTTTTGGCTTTTATTCCACAAGAAAATTTATTTTGTCACTAGCTTTTGCCCGCGGCTTCGCCCGCGTGAATTTCCCACGGGAACAGTGCTTTTTCCCGGGATAAAAAGTAGCCTATGTGCTATTCCAGGTCATTATCTAATACCTTTTTAGGTACGGAACTTTCATAGGATCACTTTGTTGTCTGTCAAAAATCTTTTCTCTATATCGTCTGTCAAAAATCTTAGCAACGCGAAGAGATATAAGTTGAAATTTTTATCAGACTGGCATGGCCCCGGGCCTTGTTCCCATGGGAATTACGGGAAATCCTCTCTTAGTGCTCCCCTACACTCCCTAAGGAACCTACATGACAAATTTCAGCTTCCTACGCCTATTAGTTTTGGCTGTGCGTTGTCGTCAGTTACGACATAATTTTATATTGATGATATTTAGGTCTACTATCAGCTATGAACGATTTGTACAGAACCCTCGATGTGACAGTCGAACTTATACTTGGCCGGTTTTTTAATATAATATCACTGCTTTTAGCACACTTGGAAGTATACAAATAGGTGGCACCAATCACAGTTAAATTAAAAAAACATAGTTCATATTTTTACGCGACAGACGCCATACGCGTCTAGTCAGCGTATCACTTCAAATTTAAATAAAAGTTACTTCACTAAATTATCACTAAAATATCTCAATATAATCAATGTTAAGATTTTTTGAACATTTTTTGCCTTTGTTTTTAGGTTATTTTTGGTATAGAAAGTATATCAGGAAACTATTTAGCCAATGTTGTCATTTCGGAATTAATTATCAGTATCTATTTATCGAACGTGTATCGACATATCTTATCTATTAATTTATAAGGTTCGCGTCACTGTGGCTGATAGCAGCGATTATATAGGGTGATTTATAGGTTAACTAGCTGTTAACCGCGGCTTCGCTCGCGTGAATTTCCCACAGGAAGAGTGATTTTCCCCGGGATGAAAGGTACCCTATGTCCTTCTCAGTACTTCTAACTACCTGTATGCGAAATTTCAGGAAGATTGGTTTAGATATAGCGTGAAGAGGTAACAAACAAACAAACTACCAACAAACTCACTTTCACGCAATAGTTGCAAAGCTTTAGCAAATTGCATGCAAAGGGAAATTAATACTATTTTTCGGTTAAATTTTTACATTATAAGCGAAGATTTCTACAGGGTGTTTGGGTAAACAGCGGTATCCTTTCTAGGGGTGAAAGTACTCATGAATATGAGCAACTTTTTGTATGGGACCGACACTGAAATCTCAAAATAGTATATATATATATATAGGGCGAGTAGGTATTGTAAAATGTATGGAACAGCAGATTTTTTTTGAGATTTCTGTGTCGGTCCCATACAAAAAGTTGTTCATATTCATGAGTACTTTCACCCCTAGAGAGGTTGCTGGTGTTTACCCAAACACCCTGTATATAGGTAACGTTTATCCTACTAATCCTATAATGTTATAAATGCGAATGTTTGGATGTGAGTTTGTGAAATTGTGAGGATGTTTATTACTCAATCACGCAAAAGACAGATTTCAATGAAATTTGGTACATACATACATAGAATCACGTCTTTATCCCTTACGGGGTAGACAGAGCCAAGAGTTATGCGACTCGGAGGCCACGCTTAGCTGAATAGTGGGCTCTCTGATGGAATGGAGATTCAGGTATAGTGACAGGTTGCTAGCCCATCGCCTATGAGTGGAGGAATCCCCAGTTTAAAACCCTTTCCCTAGTTTGACTTTTACAATCTGCGCGGGAAGAGAAGCAGCTGGCACATTCTATGTTTTTCCTTCGCTCCCAGACCAGCATGGAAGTAATGTAAGTGAAATTTGGTACACGGGTATAACACCTAGTAATGCTAAGTACACGGATAGAATACCAACTAGTAATGCTAAATTATTCCCGAAATTCTCAAAAGAGCAGAGCCCCGGGAGTGACTCCCAACGGCCCCGGCGAGCCGGCCCCGGTGACGGGGCCGTTGGAAAAAAAAATTACCAACGGCACCGGCGTGTTTTTTAAATGGGACGGATAGCATAAAAAAATTATAGCATACGCTCCGGTAGTGTTTAAAAGGGGGGGAAATTGTGTATTATTTTGTAGAACTTAAATATGAAATGAAATTTTAAAAAAAAATCTATGTAACATCAGTTTTTATTGTTGATAAAAAATAAATATCAACTAGGTATCAACAATCATATATATAAGAAAATATAATACATGTTTGTTTTATATTATGACACAGAATACATAATAGTACAAGTATTAAGATAACAATAATACATACAAACTCTTTTTTAATTTCATTTTATATTTAAGGTCTACTAATACACAATTTCCCCCCCTTTAAACACTACCGGAGCGTATGCATTTAAAAAACACGCCGGGGCCGTTGGTATTATTTTTCCATCGGCCCCGTTAACGATAAATCCGGGCCCGCCGGGGCCGTTGGATTTTTTTTTTCCAACAAGTCACTCAGCCGCGTGGCGCAACTACTATATTATAAGAAAACTGACCTTCTATAGCTAATTCGTAATGCTCCTTATCACTCCTCAACTCCTTCGCCAGTTTCTCACTCTCCGCCTCCCACTCTTCCCTGTCCTTCTTGTACTGATCTTCTATCCTCTTCTTCTCCTCTCTCAGCTGCTTATTGCTGTCTCGCTCGCTCGTCAGCTCAGCTTGTAACGCGGAGATGAGGCTGTCCTTGTCTACGATATCGACTTTCAGAGTTTTCGCTTCGATTTCTACTAATCTGAGAAGCTCTAGTTTTGCCCTGTAGAATAAGAAAGGTATATCAGAAATCAAAAATTATTTATTGAAAGAAGGATCTTTTTCAAGTCAAAAACTAATTATATAATCAAAGTCAAAGTCAAATTTTTTTATTGAAACTTGGTCTTCAAAGAAGGCTCTTTTTCACGACAAAAACTAATTATATAATCATAGTATATTATGTCTCAAAGCTACAAACTAGTAGCATTTCGGAACGACCACTGCTGAGAAGAAATGCCGAAATAAACCATGAAACAGTCATGGTCGTCTAACATGCCAGAGGGGCTATCTTTATACATACTTTACTGACGACCTCCGTGGCCTAACGGTTATCACGCCAGACTGCCACACCGGAGGTCCCGGGGTCGATGCCCGGTCAGGTCAAGATGGAAAATGATCTTTTTCAGATTGACCCGGGTCTTGGATGTTTATCTATATATGTATTTGTCATAAAAATATAGTATCGTTGAGTTAGTATCCCATAACACAAGTCTCGAACTTACTTTGGGGCTAACTCAATCTGTGTGATTTGTCCGTATATATTTATATTTATTTATTATTATTATACTTTAGATTGTGTACAGTCAAAAATAAAATATAAGAAACAAATATAATATAAAACATGATATGTTTGTGATCGATTAACCACAATGAAATGGTTAAGAACAAAAAATAAATTCTAATCAGAATCGAGCAGACCAGTTCCCTCTGGCAACACTGAATATGAATATTTAGTTGTTTCTTCACAAAATCTATGATTCGATGTGTATTTGTTTGGTTGTATTAATAAACAAAAGATCCACTGCCTGTTAACTATAACAATAAGATTGTAGTTAGCTTAACTTTGTCATTGATAATACAGATTTTAATGTGACTTACAGTGAGTGTAAGTTACGACCAAAAATCTGTTCTTTACCCACTTTAACGATGATAATTGATGATGTTTGTATTTTATACAAAGTCTTTTATTGCCAGATAGGCATAACCATAACATTATTATAATCGGGCCGAAACCTAAACTCCCGTATGACGTATGTCAGTTTGACAATAATAGTGATGTAACTAAACGCGAATCGCTACGATTATTTGATTTTACGTAAAAATAACAAATACAAATAAAATAATTATTTTTATTAATCAGATATCTGAACCATCAAAGTAGCTGTCATAGTCCCTAACATGGATAATAAATTCATTGTGAATACTATTATCTACTCTGATGACACGATTCGATACGATTGCTTGAATTCTTGTCCCTCTTTCTTTATTTTGTATTGCTATAATGTTATTATTTTTTAAATCTTAAAGCGCAATAATTTTTATATTTAGCTTTAAAAAATCAATAACAAATGTTATTAAATAAATCGATAAATTAAACGATGTATCGCGATTTTTTACATTTTCACTATCGATTTATTGTAGCCGGATGCAGTGCATTTCCCTAAACGGGCAAGCCGGAAGTTCAAGAAATTTAAAAATCAATAAATTCGGAACTTCATGGGCTTGACCCTGATGACACCTGTCATATGGGAGTTTAGGTTTCGGCCCGATTATAATTGACTTATCTTAGTATGGAACTCCAATAGATTTTTGGCTGTAGCCTGGGATCAGCATATTCGGCCCTGGAGGACTATAGGCACTTCGCTACAGGTGATATTCTGAAGGTCATGCAGTCCTTCAGAATTCCCGATGCGGGTAAATAAGGCATTGGGGTAAGTACAAAAAAACCCAAGGTTTGAAGTACTTCCGGACCTCAGACCGCGCGTGTTAAGATAACATAAGATGGGGGGAACTCCAATAGACTTTTGGCTGTAGCTTACGGGACTGTACATCTCAGCCTAAATTCTATGTTTTTGCCCACCGTCTGTCGACACTTTTTTTTACTTTTTTTGTTGACATACTTACTTGAGATCACCAACTTGAGCTTTTAGAAGCTCTATACACTTGGCCCTCTCGAGCACAGCGCCCAGTTTCTGTTGCAGGCTGATAATCTTATTTTCGAGACCCCTAGTATGGGGGAACTCCAATAGACTTTTGGCTGTAGCTTACGGGACTGTACGTCTCAGCCTAAATTCTATGTTTTTGCCCACCGTCTGTCAACACTTTTTTTTACTTTTTTTGTTGACATACTTACTTGAGATCACCAACTTGAGCTTGTAAAGGCTCTATACACTTGGCCCGCTCGAGCACAGCGCCCAGTTTCTGTTGCAGACTGATGATCTTGTTCTCAAGACCCTTGTTCAATTTTTTCACGTGGTCGAGGCTGCGGGCCTCGATGCGCAGGCGTTTGTACTGGCGGCGCGCGAGGAAGCGTCGGATCTAGGGGATTGAATGTTGTGTGTTGAGAATTTGCTTAAAAATTCTTGCTTCGGTCGAATTATTATATGATTTTTCTTGTATATTGTGTTTGTTAACTAGAAGCAGAAAAAATCACCTAACAGTTTGACAGTTGCACAAATCACAATATTGATACTTTTTAGATGTTTTTTTATTAGGTTTTATTTTTTTTTAATGTCAATCCCGTGCATTTTTGCTTTTTGTATGGTCTCGCCTTTTACTAAGCGCCATCTAAGAAGTCATCTAGAACTTTTCTTTTTAATTTCAGTCTCGAAAAATCCCCCATTATTAATCCATACTAATATTATAAATGCGAAAGTTTGGATGTGAGTTTGTGAGTTTGTGAATTTGTGAGTTTGTGAGTTTGTGAGGATGTTTGTTACTCAATCACGCAAAATCTACTGGACGGATTTCGATGAAATTTGGTACAGAGGTAGATAATGACCTGGAATAGCACATAGGCTACTTTTTATCCCGGGAAAAAGCACTGTTCCCGTGGGAAATTCACGCGGGCGAAGCCGCGGGCAAAAGCTAGTTTATAATATGTACAGATAATACAAAGCAAAACAAGACAAGAATACTTTATTAGCACACTAGATCAAATTTCCAGATACACAATAGTAGTTTATGCAACTGATACATAATGAGAGTACATAACACTCGTGTCTTAATGCCTTATTAAGTACAGTTGCATACATTACTTTATCTTCACTCATAAATTAACATTTTAAACAAAGTTGGTAGCTAGGTAACGAAGAAAAATTTGATAGCGGGAAATTAAGTTTAAACTACGAATGCGTGCGCCACTTTTCTCACAAGTTCAATCTGCGCATGCCTCTTTTTACATTCAGCCTAAAACCGTAGCCTAATTTAATAAATTAAAAAGTAAAAGTGTACTATAAAAATTAAAAAGTTTTTTTATGTTACTGCTGGCAGTACTATAAGGACTTTTATTACAAAATACAAAATACAAAATTCATTTATTTAATTTTATTAATTTAATTTTTATTTTATGTATGTGCGTTTATAAAGTACGTCTTTATAAAACCATCTTCAAATTCGTAATTCGAATATTTCGACATGACTGTAGATAAAGTAACTTAAAACTAAAAAAATAAAGGATGATGCGCAAAAGGCGGCCTTATCGCTGAAAGCAATTAAACAATACTGGTTTATGTAACATTGTACAATGATAAATTGTAAATATTGTAAAATGAATGAATGAAAAAAAATACAATGTAACTCACAGCCGCCTGACAGATGACAATCTGTGTCCGCGTCTTCTTGGCTCGTTGCCGCGCGAGGTAGCCGCGGGCGTAGCGCTGCACCGTCAGCACCTGGAACGACATGGACGCCGTCAGCGTTGCTCATAAAAGATATTTATCTGCGTAATAAAGTGTCCTAAAGTTGTTACTTTTTGATAAGGTGTTTTGCGATTTAAAAGTAAAGTTTAAAAAAAAAGTTAAACTAGAAAAGTAGTCTTGTTAAAGTAGTGTATAAAAAAAAAATTCTACTTCGTTTTCAACTATGTAATCATTCTTCTATTTGTGAGGACCTGTAATTGGCTTCTTTAGTTCTTAAATGATAACCTTTTGTAGTTTAAATGGCTGTTGGTCTTCCTTATAAATAAATTAAAAAAAAATCGAAAATCTACATAGATGCACTTTGTGACACATAGATAGATGTCACTTTGTAACACATATGCTCACTTTGTGATACATAGATGTCCTTTTGTAACATGGCATTATAAAAGCCAAACTCACCGCTCTATACAGCCTCCTAGCCAGCAGTCCTCACTTTGTGACAGTTGGATGTCACTTAGTGACACATGGATGTCACTTACCCGCGAACGTTGCGTTGGGTCTTGATGACGGTTCCTGCTACTATAATATTTAGATGTCAATTAGTGACACAAATGTGTCACGTTCAGACGCACTAATGTCTCTTCTGCATATTGTCACTTTGTGACACATGGCTGTCACTTAGTGACACATATGTCAACTCACCGCCTTGACCTCCTCCTGTCTCTATACAGCCTCCTGGCCAGCAGTCCTCTCGCATAAGCCTGCAACCCTATAGCCAGCTTCCTCAGCCGCTGGTACTTGACTGTGATACTTAGATGTCACTTTGTGACACATGATGTCACTTAGTGACACAGATGTCAACTCACCGCCTTGACCCTCCTCCTGTCTCTATACAGCCTCCTGGCCAGCAGTCCTCTCGCATAAGCCTGCAACCCTATAGCCAGTTTCCTCAGCCGCTGGTACTTGACTGTGATACTTAGATGTCACTTTGTGACACATGATGTCACTTAGTGACACAGATGTCAACTCACCGCCTTGACCCTCCTCCTGTCTCTATACAGCCTCCTGGCCAGCAGTCCTCTCGCATAAGCCTGCAACCCTATAGCCAGCTTCCTCAGCCGCTGGTACTTGACTGTGATACTTAGATGTCACTTTGTGACACATGATGTCACTTAGTGACACAGATGTCAACTCACCGCCTTGACCCTCCTCCTGTCTCTATACAGCCTCCTGGCCAGCAGTCCTCTCGCATAAGCCTGCAACCCTATAGCCAGTTTCCTCAGCCGCTGGTACTTGACTGTGATACTTAGATGTCACTTTGTGACACATGATGTCACTTAGTGACACAGATGTCAACTCACCGCCTTGACCCTCCTCCTGTCTCTATACAGCCTCCTGGCCAGCAGTCCTCTCGCATAAGCCTGCAACCCTATAGCCAGCTTCCTCAGCCGCTGGTACTTGACTGTGATACTTAGATGTCACTTTGTGACACATGATGTCACTTAGTGACACAGATGTCAACTCACCGCCTTGACCCTCCTCCTGTCTCTATACAGCCTCCTGGCCAGCAGTCCTCTCGCATAAGCCTGCAACCCTATAGCCAGCTTCCTCAGCCGCTGGTACTTGACTGTGATACTTAGATGTCACTTTGTGACACATGATGTCACTTAGTGACACAGATGTCAACTCACCGCCTTGACCCTCCTCCTGTCTCTATACAGCCTCCTGGCCAGCAGTCCTCTCGCATAAGCCTGCAACCCTATAGCCAGCTTCCTCAACCGCTGGTACTTGACTGTGATACTTAGATGTCACTTTGTGACACATGATGTCACTTAGTGACACAGATGTCAACTCACCGCCTTGACCCTCCTCCTGTCTCTATACAGCCTCCTGGCCAGCAGTCCTCTCGCATAAGCCTGCAACCCTATAGCCAGCTTCCTCAGCCGCTGGTACTTGACTGTGATACTTAGATGTCACTTTGTGATACATGATGTCACTTAGTGACACAGATGTCAACTCACCGCCTTGACCCTCCTCCTGTCTCTATACAGCCTCCTGGCCAGCAGTCCTCTCGCATAAGCCTGCAACCCTATAGCCAGCTTCCTCAGCCGCTGGTACTTGACTGTGATACTTAGATGTCACTTTGTGACACATGATGTCACTTAGTGACACAGATGTCAACTCACCGCCTTGACCCTCCTCCTGTCTCTATACAGCCTCCTGGCCAGCAGTCCTCTCGCATAAGCCTGCAACCCTATAGCCAGCTTCCTCAGCCGCTGGTACTTGACCCTGGCTAGCCACCCGCGGACATTACGTTGGATCTTGATGGCGGCGCGGTTGCGACGGACTTCCTGCGCTTTGCTGTGGTAATAAGGTTGATATTAGAATGATTATCACGATTTTTATCCCAACCAGATTGCGTTGGTGGGAAGTGACAGAAAGTAGTAGTAAAAATGAGTGTTGTACCATCTGATATATGTCTGCACCTCGCTCATAGGTGGCTGACATTTGGTGGAATATTTGAACGCGATAGTTATCGTCGAACATTAAAAAAACATTTCGTTCGTACCCAGTTAGTCAAATTATAGATTGACTAGCTTTTACCCGCGGCTTCGCCCGCGTGAATTTCCCACGGGAACAGTGCGTTTTCTCGGGATGAAAACCTATGTCCTTCTCAGTACTTCTAACTATGTGTATGCAAAATTTGAGGAACATTAGTTCAGTAGATAAAGCGTGAAGAGGTAACAAACAAATAAATAAACAAACAAACTCACTTTCGCTTTTATAATATTAGTTAAGACTACACTCGCTCGGTAAATTGTTTTATATTCAGTTTCTAATGGTTGATTTATCAGTCCTCTGTCACATCATCAGTCTCCTGGCAGACCCATCAGTTCCCTGCATAGACTTATAATCCTAACCAATCCTAAAGCGAAAGTGAGTTTGTTTGTTTGTTACCTCTTCACGCATTATCTAATGAACCGATCGTCATAAAATTTTGCAAACACATAGTCAGAGAAGTCCAGAAAGGGAAATAGGCTATCATTTATCCAGAAAAAAGTACAGTTCCCGAGAGATCAACATAAGCGCGGGCGGATCCACGGGCGAAAGCTAGTATACTACAAGCCGGTATAACATACAGCAAGTACAGTTTCCTGATACATCCATCCTTGTCATATCACCAGTCTACTGCTGTTACCAGTCCTGTCACTCACCATTCCCAACAGCATAGTCATCAGTCCCTTGATATATCATCATTCCCCTGACATATCATCAGTGTGTCACTCACCGCCTGGCCAGATATCCCCTAGCATGGGCCTGGATCCCCCGTATGGCCCTTATGACCCTTAGATACTTCCTCCTGACCACAAAAAGCCCCATGCAGCTCTAAACCCGAATGCAGTAGATGCATTGGATATCAGCGCGAATCTCAAAGTTCCTAATGACTTATTTCTAGACTATCAGTTCCCTGTCAAACCATCGGTTTCCTGATACATCCATCCTTATCATATCACCAGTCTTTTGCTGTTACCATTCCTGTCACTCACCATTCCCAACAGCATAGTCATCAGTCCCTTGATATATCATCATTCCCCTGTCATATCATCAGTCCCCTGTCACATCATCAGTGTGTCACTCACCGCCTGGCAAGATATCCCCTGGCATGGGCCTGGACCCCCCGTATGGCCCTCATGACCCTCAAATACTTCCTCCTGGCCAAAAAAAGCCTTACGCAGCTCTTAACCCGAACGCAGTAGATGCATTGGATATCAGTGCGAATCCAAGTTCCTAATAACTTATTTATAGCCTTTCTAGACTATCAGTTCCCTGTCAAACCATCAGTTTCCTGATTCATCCATCCTTGTCATATCACCAGTCTACTGCTGTTACCAGTCCTGTCACACACCATTTCCAATAGCAGTCACCAGTCCCTTGATATATCATCATTCCCCTGTCATATCACCAGTCCCCTGTCACGTCATCAGTGTGTCACTCACCGCCTGGCCAGATATCCCCTGGCATGGGCCTGGACCCCCCGTATGGCCCTCATGACCCTCAGATACTTCCTCCTGGCCACAAACCGCCGCACGCAACTCTGAACCCGAACGCAGTAGATGCATTGGATATCAGCGCGAATCTCAAAGTTCCTAATGACTTATTGCTAGACTATCAGTTCCCTGTCAAACCATCAGTTTCCTGATACATCCATCAGTCCCCTGTCATGTCACCAGTCTTCTGCTGTCACCAGTCCTGTCACACACCATTTCCAATAGCAATCACCAGTCTGTTGATATATCATCATTCCCCTGTCATATCATCAGTCCCCTGAAACATCATCAATATGTCACTCACCGCCTGGCCAGATATCCCCTGGCATGGGCCTGGACCCCCCGTATGGCCCTCATGACCCTCAGATACTTCCTCCTGGCCACAAACCGCCGCACGCAACTCTGTACCCGAACGCAGTATAGGCGTTGGATGTCAGCTCGAATCTTCTCTAGGTACGCCACCTGGTGGGAGAATAATTAATCTTTTATCTACAGTCATCTATACATATAATAAAACAGTAAAAATATTTTGTCTGTACATTTAGTATTTTTGACTAAAATGGATAGAGGGACACTTAAAAAGAACAATAGAAAGCAAAAAATTTTTTTTGGAATTTCTTGTCTGTCTGTCTGTCTGTATGTATGTACGCGTTTCACGCAAAAACTACTGGACGGATTTGAATGAAACTTTTTTTGTTGTATAGCTATTAAGCCTGGTCAACATATAGGCTGTAATTCATTTTGAAAACTGGAACACCTGATGAAGAACCATAACAGAACAGCTAAACTATAAGTAATATGGAAATGGTGCCTTAACAAAAATCGTTCAACCTGATGAGCATTTTCTGTTAACGTATAAAAATTGAAGATCTGGAACATCTGATGAAAAGCTCCAAGAGACCAGCTACACTATAATATATATGGAAATGGCGCCTTAGCAAAAATCGTTCAACCTGATGAGCATTTTCTGCTGACGTATAAAAATTGAAGATCTCGAACATCTGATGAAAAGCTCCAAGAGACCAGCTACACTATAACATATATGGAAATGGCGCCTTAGCAAAAACAGTTCGATCTGATGAGCATTTTCTGCTGACGTATAAAAATTGAAGATCTGTAACATCTGATAAATAACTTCAAGAGACCAGCTACACTATAACATATACGGAAATAGCGCCTTAGCAAAACTTGGTTAATCTGATGAGCATTTTCTGTAGATGTATAAAAATCGAAGATTGGAACACAGGAAACAGTTTGGAACACAAAAAGACTTTTCATCTAAGCCAAAGTCACGCGGGCGAAGCCGCGGGCAACAGCTAGTGTCGAAATATTTGAATGACGAATTTGAAGATGGTTTTATAAAGACGTACTATATAAACGCACATACATAAATTAAAAAATAAAAGTCATTACAGTACTGCCAGCAAATATCATAAAATAACTTTTTAATTTTTATAGTACACTTTTATTTTTTAATTTATTAAATTAGGCTATGGTTTTAGGCTGAATGTAAAAAAGAGGCGCATGCATGCGCAGTTTGAACTTGTGAAAAAAGTGGCGCACGTGTTAGATATTTAAATTCTTACTATGAATATTGGTTAACTTATTTATGTTTATTTTAATATAAATACTCTTTCATTTGTAAATACCAAATTAATAATTGAGTAGGTAGCTATATTTTACATGTTGTCGTGATTCGGTTTGTGAGGTGGGTAGATTTAGTTTATAAAAGGCGTTTGCCAATAGTCGTCCGATTCACTTTTGAATTGGAGCTCGGGGCGTTCGGACATAAAGATAAGTACTATGTATTATGTTAAGTAGATATAGTTATTCTATACTGTTATGCTGTTGCATTGTCATGTGATTATTTCTTTGTGTTTTAATGATATTTTCTATTAAATACAAGTGGCCCATCTGGGGTATTTATAGTAATAAATATAACTCATATCATGATAGGGACCAATACTGTTCTAATGAGTTTCTTTCGGGATTTCTTCTCAGCAGTGGTCGTTACGAAGTCCTAGTAGTCTTTAGCTTTGAAATTAGGGTTCAATCTTATAATATACATTTGAACCTGATTGTATCTTTTCTTTATTTGAATTACCTACCTCTACCTACATTATGAATTGAGTAATAAAGTAAAAGTACAAATATATTCATAGAATTATAGTCATTTATTGAATTTCTTAAATAACATAAAATATGTGTATAAATATACATATATAACTATATACTTTTAACTGTGTTTCTAACATTCATTCATTCGTAGAACTCAATTTCCCGCTATAAAATTTCTCTTCGTTACCTAGCTACCAACTTTGTCCTTTGCGCTCGGGTTGGGGACATATGTGTCCACGGTAATGTCACTGCCCGTAAACTCGGGGCGCGCGCAAATGTGCGCGAGAACACTACCAAATTAAAAAAGCCTTTATTCTTTGTTATCCCTTTCTTGTCTATATAAAGTGCCTATGAGAAAAAAGGGTGCAAAGAACTGCTCTTTCATTTGATATCATAACCTTTCATTCGTTCCATACCATAGTGTTGATAAAAAAATGCCTCATTTCAAAGTTGGTTCGCTTGCGTCACTATTTGTCTCAATGGCTTTTGTGCATGTTTTTTGTTTACTGTTCAGGATAGGATTTCAAGTGTTGTAATACAAACGAGTGTAGCGATAAGAAAGAAACAATATTTCTTTATTGTGTAGTGATTTATTACTTCCTCTAAAACTGTGGTAGTGGTGAATTTGTGATCTAAAACTGGTGGATTGGTTCTAGCGACTTCTACATGTTGAATGACGAATTTCGTCTTTATCAGGTACTATTGAGTGCAAATTGCTGTAAATGATACTCGTAATTAACATTTTCAACATTATTTGTGTAGTTTTATTTCAAATATATACTAGGAAAGTCCAAGAACAACTGTTGAAACTTGATATAAAACTCGAAGCCGAAAAGTTGGGTTATGTTTTATTCAGGATTATACAAAAACTTTGTATGGGACGAAATACACAAATGATATTATCATAATAATTATTTATTTTAAAACACAGTTCAATATATTTCTCAATGAATAGTCAAGTTATATGCTTGTTATCACCATTTTTATAAGTGCAAGTGCACGTTTTAGTCAATGCTCAATTTTAGTTACATATTTTTATATTATTCATCAATTAGATACTCCTGTAAATATTGATAAATTATATCTTATATATTCAGGATGAATCCCAGAAAGTTTCAGCAATGATATCTTCATAAAAAAAATATACAACGGAGTTTCGTAACTTATAATATTTTTGCGACATTTCGCCATGACAGTTTCGCGAGCGAAAGGAAGTACGAGAAACGTCATCGCTCCGAGCGAAAAGGTTTTTAATTTATGAATGAAGATAAAGTAGTGTATGCAACTGTACATAATTAGGCATTAAAACACTCGTGTGATGTTATTATGAAAACCACACTCATGTTTTAATGCCTCTCATTATGTATCAGTTGCATAAACTACTATTATTTGTATCGATGTCTGTGGTAAGTGTTTAGGAGCTCTTGGTGGTCCTAGAGTCGATCTCCATAGGGTCTAAAATCGCCACATTAACGGGTCGGAATGTGTACTCCATTTTCCATTTCCTAAATATTTATAAATGAACCTTATTGCATCCTAACTAATACTATATTATTATATATATCTGGCTGGAAGCAGAACAGAAAGGAATGGAAGCTTCTAGTATCGGAGGCCAAGATCCTCTTTGGGTCGATCCTCTCCATATATATCAGCGCGGGAAAAGAAACAGCTATTCTATTCCAGCATGAAAACCTGCCCAGACTAAAAAAAATAATATAAATAATATAATGAATACGAATAACAAGCTAATTATTAAAAAATACGTCTGGCAACTCACAGAGCCTATGTCACTCAGAGAAATACAAGGAATCTAAAAATTCCTCTCACATAAAATTCTGTTAAGCCGTTCAAGACTTCAGAAATTTACATACACAAACCCTGAAAATATAACACTCCTTTTTGTGACGTGTAAAAACCTTCCTTTAACCACAGAATTAATATAAGTACTACGTACAGAAAGGAAGCTTCCTGCCCCTCCCGCAATATGTCGTACCCCGCACTTCCTCCCGTTCGTTTGCGGATTGGGACGCTATGACTATAAAAACGCACACATTGACGTGTTACTGACGTGTTCACGGATGTACAGTTTCATTTGTAGTAGTAGTAGGTATATATCGAAGCGGTGGTGGCGCAGTGGTGGGGCGCCCGCCTGTGGCTGCAAAGGTCCCAGGTTCGAATCCTGCCCGTGCTACATGAGTTTGTATACTAATCTGACTCATGTATGGTAGTTTTCATCGACCACCACTTGCTTCCGGTGAAGGAAAACATCGTGAGGAAACCTGCGCATTGGCTGACTGTTTAGTTTACGGCTACTGCCACTAGATGGCGGTAGTCGTAAAAGTCATGTCAGATGCTTTGAGGCGATTTGAATAAAATCTGACACCAGTGTTAGTAATAACACACTCGATAAGAAAGAAAGATATGACGCCCCTTTTCTATAAAGTGCCCTCCCTTTGCTTTGACGTACCTGTCCAGCTCTGAAGAATATCTTAGTAGCCCCGAACTGGTATTTGTCGGGATCTTTAAGATGTTTAGCCAACACGCGTCCGCAAGTCGCCTTTATGTTGCTACGGTCGATCTCCTTATGTTGGCAGAGGAGTCGGTACCTGGTGGCATGATAGAATAATAGGGAATTGTACTGCCATTATTATAACTATATTTTATTTTTATTTATTTAACTTCTTTACAAAAATCCGGCCAAGTGCTAGTTTAACTCGCGTGAAGAGGGTTCTGAACAATGCCAATTCTTATAGGTTTTCCTGTAATTTACAGGCAATGAACTATATTTTGTATTTTTAAGGGTTCCGTACCTCAAAAGGTAAAAACGGAACCCTTATAAGATCATTTGTTTTTTTTTTAATTTTAGGCTAGTTTCGGAGATCGGGCTATGATTAATTTTCGTCTTCTTTGGTGACTAAAATCAAAATTATTCATTTTACAATAATATTATTATTATTATACTGAGATCCTCACAACGAGCCCTTTCATTTGATGTATAACACAGTAAGGTTTGCAAAACTTTTTTATTATTTCTAATTTGTCCCCCGAAAATAACCGTTATTAAAAAAAATATATATTTATTTACTTTGCACATCCGTTTGGGTCACAGGATTACGCCATCCTACCAAATTTGTTTTGATTTGGTCCAGTTGATTCGGAGAAAATTGGCTGTGACAGACGGACGGACAGACAGACGCACGAGTGATCCTATAATGGTTCCGTTTTGTCATTTTTGTCAATCAATCAATAAAAAGAACTTCGTTCTTGTCGGTGGAGTAAGTCTTCTTCGTTCATTTTTGTACGGAACCCTAAAAACATGTAAATGGCGGATATGAACTCACCGATGGAAGAAATCTTGGTACAGCCATCGCGACGGGAAGCCAGCGGCTGATATCCTGATCGTCTCCAGGACACCACACGCCCTGGACCAAATATCATCAATCAATCAATCAAATCATTTATTTGCAGTAAATAGGATTACAAAAGCTGTTACAGATAGTGTCCTTATACCTATTTCTTCTTCTTCTTCTCTCAGCCGAAAGACGTCCACTGCTGGACAAAGGCCTCCCCCAAGGATTTCATCCATGGAGGGTTTTGCCGTAATCGCCACGCTTGGCAGGCGGGTTGGCGATCGCAGTGTGATGGCATAGTACGCGGAAAGATGCTGCTGCCCATCCTCCGGTGTTTTAAATCCCTTAGTCGCCTCTTACGACACCCACGGGAAGAGATGGGTTGGCGCTATTCTAGGGCCACACCACAGGCCGAATATACCTATTTAAGTATAATTATCATGCAAATTTTAAATAATAATTATCAAATTTTATGATATTATACATGTCAAGATTTAATATTAACATCGTTTAACTTACGCCACGCCCCGGCTTCGCTCGGGAGGTACATACATAAATTGTAGCCTATGTCACTCAGGTATAATGTAGCTTTCTATTGGTGAAAGAAGTTTTGAAATCGGTTCAGTAGTTAAGGCGATTACCCCCTGCAAACAAACTTACAAACACTTCCTCTATATAAAATACTAGCTTTCGCCCACGGCTTCGCTCGCGTGAATTTTCCACGGGAACAGTGCTTTTTCCCGGGATGAAAGGTACCCTATGTCCTTCTCCGTACTTCCAGCTATGTGTATGCGAAATTTCAGGAAGATTGGTTCAGTAGATAAAGCGTGAAGAGGTAACAAACAAACAAACAAACAAACAAACTCACTTTCGCATTTATAATATTAGTTAGGATTAGTATGAAAGTGTGTGTGCTCAATCTATATACAGGATGAATTCTAAAACTTTATCCTTTCTACTGGGGGATTAAAACAGCCACTTTGATGAATCGGAATATGATCCATTTCTCATTTCCTAAATATTTAAAAGTAAACCTTATCATACCACATATAAGGTTCATTTTTAAATATTTTTTTAGCCGTTTTAACCCCCCTGGTGCCAATGCTTATGAAAATGAGCAACTTTTTGTATGGGACCGACTCTGAAATGTAAAAAAAAAAAAATCAGCTGTTCCATACAATTTTATAATACCTACTTATTTTTTTTACCCTACTACGGTTACGGCACGTAGTGGGGGGTGGTCGCTGATAGTGTACCATTAGGGCTGGTACCCTACGGTAGTAGCAATAAGGTACCTCAGTTGGCACACAGCCCTGGCCGGGTCGAAGCTGAACGCCTGTTTAGTGTCTTTGGGTTTGATGCAGCGTACGTAGTGGGAGGTGGTCGCTGATAGAGTACCAATAGGGCAGGTACCGTACATTAGAAGCAAAAAGGTACCCTACGGTAGTAGCTGATACGGTAGATGGGTTTGATGTGGGGAGTGGACGCTGATAGTGTACCATTAGGGCTGGTACCCTACGGTAGTAGCAATAAGGTACCTCAGTTGGCACACAGCCCTGGCCGGGTCGAAGCTGAACGCCTGTTTAGTGTCGCTGGGTTTGATGTGGGAGGTGGTCGCCGATAGAGTACCATTAGGGCTGGTACCCTACGGTAGTAGCAATAAGGTACCTCAGTTGGCACACAGCCCTGGCCGGGTCGAAGCTGAACGCCTGTTTAGTGTCGTTGGGTTTGATGTGGGGGGTGGTCGCTGATAGAGTACCAATAGGGCAGGTACCCTACAGTAGAAGCAAAAAGGTACCCTACGGTAGTAGCTGATACGGTAGATGGGTTTGATGTGGGGAGTGGTCGCTGATAGTGTACCATTAGGGCTGGTACCCTACGGTAGTAGCAATAAGGTACCTCAGTTGGCACACAGCCCTGGCCGGGTCGAAGCTGAACGCCTGTTTAGTGTCGTTGGGTTTGATGTGGGGGGTGGTCGCTGATAGAGTACCATTAGGGCTGGTACCCTACGGTAGTAGCAATAAGGTACCTCAGTTGGCACACAGCCCTGGCCGGGTCGAAGCTGAACGCCTGTTTAGTGTCGTTGGGTTTGATGCAGCGCACGTAGTGGGGGGTGGTCGCTGATAGAGTACCAATAGGGCAGGTACCCTACAGTAGAAGCAAAAAGGTACCCTACGGTAGTAGCTGATACGGTAGATGGGTTTGATGTGGGGAGTGGTCGCTGATAGTGTACCATTAGGGCTGGTACCCTACGGTAGTAGCAATAAGGTACCTCAGTTGGCACACAGCCCTGGCCGGGTCGAGGTTGAACAACTGTTTAGTGTCGTTGGGTTTGATGTGGGGGGTGGTCGCTGATAGAGTACCATTAGGGCTGGTACCCTACGGTAGTAGCAATAAGGTACCTCAGTTGGCACACAGCCCTGGCCGGGTCGAAGCTGAACGCCTGTTTAGTGTCGTTGGGTTTGATGTGGGGGGTGGTCGCTGATAGAGTACCATTAGGGCCGGTACCCTACGGTAGTAGCAATAAGGTACCTCAGTTGGCACACAGCCCTGGCCGGGTCGAAGCTGAACGCCTGTTTAGTGTCGTTGGGTTTGATGTGGGGGGTGGTCGCTGATAGAGTACCATTAGGGCTGGTACCCTACGGTAGAAGCAATAAGGTACCCTACGGTTGTAGCAATAAGGTAACTCAGTTGGCACACAGCCCTGATCGGGTCGAAGCTGAACGCCTGTTTAGTGTCGTTGGGTTTGATGCAGTGTTCGTAGTGAGGGGAGGTTGCTGATAGAGTACCATTAGGGCTGGTACCCTACGGTAGAAGCAATAAGGTACCCTACGGTAGAAGCAATAAGGTACCCTACGGTAGAAGCAATAAGGTACCCTACGGTAGTAGCAATAAGGTACCTCAGTTGGCACACAGCCCTGGCCGGGTCGAAGCTGAACGCCTGTTTAGTGTCGTTGGGTTTGATGTGGGGGGTGGTCGCTGATAGAGTACCATTAGGGCTGGTACCCTACGGTAGTAGCAATAAGGTACCTCAGTTGGCACACAGCCCTGGCCGGGTCGAAGCTGAACGCCTGTTTAGTGTCGTTGGGTTTGATGTGGGGGGTGGTCGCTGATAGAGTACCATTAGGGCTGGTACCCTACGGTAGAAGCAATAAGGTACCCTACGGTAGAAGCAATAAGGTACCCTACGGTAGAAGCAATAAGGTACTCTACGGTAGTGCAATAAGGTACCTCAGTTGGCACACAGCCCTGGCCGGGTCGAAGCTGAACGCCTGTTTAGTGTCGTTGGGTTTGATGCAGCGCACGTAGTGGGGGGTGGTCGCTGACAGTGTGGACATTAGTGCTGAGAGTGACGCTCGGAACTGAGATCCAACTGTTTGCTTCTGGCCCGATGGCCGCTTTGGCGGTTGCTGGGGAGAAAAATAGTAATTTAATCAATACATATGATAAAACTGTAGCTGGTCTCTGTTCATAGGAGATATTTAAAAAAAATAACTATGAGGGGTCTTTATAGAGCCAATAGAAGCCAAAACCATTTATTTTTTAATTTTTGTTTTCTGTCTGTATGTTTGTATGCGCATCACGCAAAAACTACTGGACCAAATTTTAAGCGGTTTTCACTGTTGTATTGTAGAAGGTCTAACTTAAAATCTGGTGAAAGTTTCATCTTGATTCGCCGCTTAGAACCTGAGATATTAACAATAGTAATTTACGCGCGGATGATGTCGCGGGCACAGGCTAGTATCTTTATAATCATATCAATAAAATTAACGAAGACATTATATTAATGAATTCGGTCAAATGTGAGTTGAACTCACACTAACATACGTTGGGTTCCGTACCGTCGAATAATATTAGTTCGAATAGTAATTATTATTTTAATACGAGAACAAATCAAAATCTTTCGAGAGATTTCTTTTACTAAAGATAAATAAACACCTCCGAAAAGATAAACACTTAAAACTCAGGCTACTTTCGCAATTACAATATAATTGCGAAAGTGAGTTTGTTAATTCTCCACGCTTTATCTACCGAACCAATCTTCTTGAAATTTCATATACACATAGTTAGAAGTAACTTTTCATCCCGGGAAAAAGCACTGTTTCCGTGGGAAATACTTCATCACTTGGATGAGACACAGTTGGTTGCGGAGCTGCAATGTAACTTACAGTGAGACTGGCGACGGGTACATTTGCGTTGGTCTTCCTCCTGGTGGGGGGGCAGGGTGTTGGCCTCTGGTCCAGGCCAGCATCACTTGGATGAGACACAGTTGGTTGCGGAGCTGCAATGTAACTTACAGTGAGACTGGCGACGGGTACATTTGCGTTGGTCTTCCTCCTGGTGGGGGGGGCAGGGTGTTGGCCTCTGGTCCAGGCCAGCATCACTTGGATGAGACACAGTTGGTTGCGGAGCTGCAATGTAACTTACAGTGAGACTGGCAACGGGAACATTTGCGTTAGTCTTTCTCCTGGTGAGGGGAGGCAGGGTGTTGGCCTCTGGTCCAGGCCAGCATCATTTGGATGAGACACAGTTGGTTGCGGAGCTGCAATGTAACTTACAGTGAGACTGGCGACGGCCACACTCGCGTTGGCCTTCCTCCTGGTGGGGGGAGGCAGGGTGTTGGCCTCTGGTCCAGGCCAGCATCACTTGGATGAGACACAGTTGGTTGCGGAGCTGCAATGTAACTTACAGTGAGACTGGCGACGGCCACACTCGCGTTGGCCTTGCTCCTGGTGGGGGGGGCAGGGTGTTGGCCTCTGGTCCAGGCCAGCATCACTTGGATGAGACACAGTTGGTTGCGGAGCTGCAATGTAACTTACAGTGAGACTGGCGACGGCCACACTCGCGTTGGCCTTCCTCCTGGTGGGGGGGGGCAGGGTTTTGGCCTCTGGTCCAGGCCAGCATCACTTGGATGAGACACAGTTGGTTGCGGAGCTGCAATGTAACTTACAGTGAGACTGGCGACGGCCACACTCGCGTTGGCCCTCCTCCTGGTGGGGGGAGGGCAGGGTGTTGGCCTCTGGTCCAGGCCAGCATCACTTGGATGAGACACAGTTGGTTGCGGAGCTGCAATGTAACTTACAGTGAGACTGGCGACGGCCACACTCGCGTTGGCCTTCCTCCTGGTGGGGGGAGGCAGGGTGTTGGCCTCTGGTCCAGGCCAGCATCACTTGAATGAGACACAGTTGGTTGCGGAGCTGCAATGTAACTTACAGTGAGACTGGCGACGGGCACACTCGCGTTGGTCTTCCTCCTGGTGGGGGGGCAGGGTGTTGGCCTCTGGTCCAGGCCAGCATCACTTGGATGAGACACAGTTGGTTGCGGAGCTGCAATGTAACTTACAGTGAGACTGGCGACGGGTACATTTGCGTTGGTCTTCCTCCTGGTGGGGGGAGGCAGGGTGTTGGCCTCCAGCCGGTCCGGGGCCAGCATTACTTGGATAAGGCGGCAATTGGTTGCCGATCTGGAAGGAAAAATATAATGACCTGATGGTGCACCAAGGATCGGCTCCCAACGAGGGAACTCCTCAACGGTTAACTGCACGGACATGAAATTTTTCTCACGCATTTTGGTACCCAAGATCTCCCTGGTGACGATAAAAAGCTTATGCCAAAAATGAAATTTTTGGGAAAAAAAACTTAAATTAACATTTTCATATCCACTAAGAATTTATTTCCCATCATTGTTGATTGGTCACTAGCTTTTGCCCGCAGCTACACCCGCGTAAATTATACACCAAAACCTTCCTGATGACCAAATTCCCACGGGAGCGAAGCCCCGGGGCGCGGCTTGTGTTATAACATGTATACCTGATACACTCAAGCTGCTCCTCAGACACAGTATCCCTGTTCTTCTCCAGAAATCCGCCGGACTGGTACTCCACATTGTCCGCGAAGTGCTTTATAATGAACGCTGGGGACAAACGAATGGAAATCATCAAACAATCAATCATCAATATATATAAAATTCTTTCGTTACTGACTGAACGACTGACAGAGAACGCACAGCCAAAACTACTGGGCGTAGGAAGCTGAAATTTGGCATGTAGGTTCCTTAGGGAGTGTAGGGGAGCACTAAGAGAGGATTTCCCAAAATTCCCACGGGAACAAAGTCCCTGGCTCATGCTAGTAAAATATTTCCAGTGACACAGTGATTAAAGCTAAAGACATAACACTGGGCATTGGACAAAGGATACTAGGAGCTGGACATTGGACATTTGGACATCTCACCGGAGCTCCCATACGGTACGCGGCACTCCTCATAGTCCGATCCCCAGCCGGTCCTCTATCAGGTCTATACAGGTCAACGACCTTCCCAATACTGACCTTTTCAGGCTACATTCTACACTGGTTGTAGAACACTGGACGTTAGTTAGTGGACACTGGACATTGGATACTTGGCACTGGACAAAATCTACTAGACACTGGACATAAAACCCTGGATGAGGCATTGGACACTGGACATAGGATACTAAGCACTGCACAAAATGTACTGGACATTGGATACTAAGCACTGGACAAAATGTACTGGACACTGGACATAGAGACCTGGATTGGACACTGGGCACTGGACACTCACCGGAGCTCCCAAACCGCGGCTTCATAAAGTGCGGGTACCGCTCGCACTTGGCGTGCAGTTTGGACACGAAGCCCTGGTCGGAGCCCTGCGGCACGCGGCACTCCTCGTCTAGGAGCGCCAGGATCCCCAGCCGGTCCTCTATCAGGTCTATACAGGTCAACGACCTTGCCAATACTGACCTTTTCAGGCTACATTCTACACTGGTTGTAGAGCACTGGACGTTAGTGGACACTGGACATTGGATACTTGGCACTGGACAAAATCTACTGGACACTGGATACTTGGCACTGGACAAAATGTACTGGACATGGGATACTAAGTACTGGGCAAAATGTACTGGATACTGGACGTAGAAACCTAGATGAGTCATTGGACACTGGGCACTGGACACTGGACAAATTAACACTTACCGGAGCTCCCAAACCGCGGCTTCATAAAGTGCGGGTACCGCTCGCACTTGGCGTGCAGTTTGGACACGAAGCCCTGGTCGGAGCCCTGCGGCACGCGGCACTCCTCGTCTAGGAGCGCCAGGATCCCCAGCCGGTCCTCTATCAGGTCTATACAGGTCAACGACCTTGCCAATACTGACCTTTTCAAGCTACATTCTACACTGGTTGTAGAGCACTGGACGTTAGTTAGTGGACACTGGACATTGAACACTTGGCACTGGACAAAATCTACTAGACACTGGATACTTGGCACTGGACAAAATGTACTGGACATGGGATACTAAGCACTGGACAAAATCTACTGGACACTGGACATAGAACCTTGAATGAGGCATTGGACATTGGGCACTGGACATTGGACTAACAGACACTCACCGGAGCTCCCAAACCGTGGCTTCATAAAGTGCGGGTACCGCTCGCACTTGGCGTGCAGTTTGGACACGAAGCCCTGGTCGGAGCCCTGCGGCACGCGGCACTCCTCGTCTAGGAGCGCCAGGATCCCCAGCCGGTCCTCTATCAGGTCTATACAGGTCAACGACCTTGCCAATACTGACCTTTTCAGGCTACATTCTACACTGGCTGTAGAGCACTGGACGTTAGTTAGTGGACACTGGACATTGGATACTTGGCACTGGACAAAATCTACTGGACACTGGATACTTGGCACTGGACAAAATGTACTGGACATGGGATACTAAGCACTGGACAAAATCTACTGGACACTGGACATAGAACCTTGAATGAGGCATTGGACATTGGGCACTGGACATTGGACAATAGACACTCACCGGAGCTCCCAAACCGTGGCTTCATAAAGTGCGGGTACCGCTCGCACTTGGCGTGCAGTTTGGACACGAAGCCCTGGTCGGAGCCCTGCGGCACGCGGCACTCCTCGTCTAGGAGCGCCAGGATCCCCAGCCGGTCCTCTATCAGGTCTATACAGGTCAACGACCTTGCCAATACTGACATTTTCAGGCTACATTCTACACTGGCTGTAGAGCACTGGACGTTAGTTAGTGGACACTAGACATGGGATACTTGGCACTGGACAAAATCTACTAGACACTGGATACTTGGCACTGGACAAAATGTACTGGACATGGGATACTAAGTACTGGGCAAAATGTACTGGACATTGGACGTAGAAACCTAGATGAGTCATTGGACACTGGGCACTGGACACTGGACAATAGACACTCACCGGAGCTCCCAAACCGTGGCTTCATAAAGTGCGGGTACCGCTCGCACTTGGCGTGCAGTTTGGACACGAAGCCCTGGTCGGAGCCCTGCGGCACGCGGCACTCCTCGTCTAGGAGCGCCAAAATCCCCAGCCGGTCTTCTATCAGGTCTATACAAGGCTGGTTGTCGTAGAAGTCTATCATTTTCCATGATATGCCTTCCTGTAAAAGAGTAAGAAGTTTTGGAGCGCTATGGTTTTAATTAATTCTCCAAAATTTTTGAATCTACGATTTGGGTATTGTTTTCAAGGTTTTTAGAAGTGCTGATTACGAAATTTACATTTAAATATATAAAAACTATAAAACTATATTTGATCTGTGTTACACACATAAGAGACAAAACATTATCACATAATGTTAACGGCTGCTGAAAAATTGGGTTATAATGGTTCGACTGTAGACTAGTTTTTGTAAGGATTATAAATTTAAAATAATTAAAATAAAATAAATAAAACAACAGAGCAGGAACACTTGAGTTTCACGAAAAAGCTTAGCTAAAATGTATTTCTATTAAGTATATTTCTAGATATATGAGTGAGTAACCTAAAGAGAGTTTTTCTGTTCAATACACTAAGTTGATGTAAAATAAATAAATATAAATGTCATTTTCGTAATCAGAATACCCGGAAACCTCGACAATGATACCCATTTTGCTATATTGAAAAACATCAAAAAAATTGATTGATTGCGAGTTGAACTGCTGCAACTTCTTCGCTAGAAATGTGGCGAGTAGACACACCTCGAACACTCCATACAATGCTCGCAAATTTACTAATACATAGGCAAATGACGTTTATACACGCGCAAATGTGTGCGTGAAACTTAGTATTGCAAGTCGTGGTTATCAAGCAAAATGGTGCGAAAAGTGAGCCGATTACGCGCCAGCCCTCGTTCAAGTGTCAGTGATGTCTACAACGAAGTGCGGGGTGGGGTGCGGTATTTGAAATTAGTGCGGGGCGGTGAGTGGCCGATCTTTAGTACTATTACGTGAAAAAGAGCCTTTGAAGGCCAAGTTTCAATAAAGAATTTTTGATTTTGATTTTACTTATTGTGGCGAGTAGACTCGCACTCACCTTGATGTACTCGTCCTGCTCCAGCTTGAACACGTGCGAGTTGAACTGCTGCTGCAGCTTCTCGTTCGCGTAGTTGATGCAGAACTGTTCAAACGAGTTGATCTCGAACGTCTCAAACCCGTATATGTCCAGCACACCTGGAAACAATGCATTCTATTAAAATAATTTAAAATGAACTTATATATGACTAGCTTTTACCCGCGGCTTCGCCCGCGTGAATTTCTCACGGGAACAGTGCTTTTTCCTGGGATGAAAGGTATCTGGGAACCTGGTTACCTGGTTTTTTTCTGGGATGGGTAAGGTAGATCTGTAAGGATCGTAGCAGGTGGAAATCGCTAGTCTCTGCCTACCCCCACGGGAAAAAGACGTGATAATATGTATGTGTATGTATGAAAGGTACCCTATGCCCTTTCAGTACTTCTAACTATATGTATGTAACATTTCAGGAAGATTGGTTCAGTAGATAAAGAGTGAAAAGGTAACAAACAAACTCACTTTCGCATTTATAATATTAGTTAGGACTAGCTGTTGCCCGCGGCTTCGCCCGCGTGAGTTTAGCTTAGATGAAAAATCTTTTTGTGTTCCAAACTGTAGTTCAGCAGAACATACTCATCAGGTTGAACGATTTCACTAAGGCGCTATTTCCATATATCTTATAGCGTAGCTGAACTCTTGGAGTTCTTCATCAGATGTTCCAGATCGTCAATTTTTGCTTCGTAACGTCGAAAAAGTCAGCAAAAAATGCTCATCGGGTTGAACGACTTTTGCTAAGGAGCCATTTCCATATATGTTATAGTGTAGCTGGTCTCTTGGAGTTCTTCATCAGATGTTTCTGATCTTCGATTTTTATACGTCAACAGAAAATTCTCGTCAGATTGATAAACTTTTGCAATGGTACCGTTTCCATATTACTTATAGTTTAGCTGTTCTGTTATGGTTCTTCATCAGGTGTTCCAGTTCTCAAAATCAATTATAGCCTATATGTTGCCCAGACTTAATAGCTATACAACAAAAAAAGTTTCATTCAAATCCGTCCTGTAGTTTTTGCGTGAAACGCGTACATACATACAGACAGACAGACAGACAAGAAATTCCAAAAAAACATTTTTGCTGTTTATTATTCTTTTTAAGTGTCCCTCTATCCATTTCAGTCAAAAATACAAAATGTACAGACAAAATATTTTTACTGCTTTATTATATGTATAGATTAGGATACTAGCATGAGCTCTGGACCTTGTTCCCGTGGGAATTTCGAGAAATCCTCTCTTAGCACTCCCCTACACTCCCTAAGGAACCTACATTCCAAATCTCAGCTTCCTACGCCCAGTAGTTTTGGCTGTGCGTTGTCTGTCAGTCACACGATCACCTCGCGAGCCCGATGCGTCGGTGTGTCAGCCATTTGAGTGTCTGTTGGTCTGTATGTCTTTACGGCTAAACCGCTGGACCGATATTGATGTAATTTGATATGGATATAGTTAGAAACCTGGGGTCAAACATAGGCTACTATTTTCTTCAGAAATCAACCCCCAAGGGGCTGAAATGGGGGGTCAAAGTTTGTATAAAAATCACATAAGATTTTCTTTTTAGCACAAGTAACAAGTAATACATATAATCACACTTGTTTCCTTTGAAGGTAGGATGACTACAAGACTTTATGCTATCATAAAAAAACTCAATAGCTCACCAATAAAGTGCTTTTTCGCGTGTCCCGTATCCAAAGCCCTATTGACCGCTTGCACCAGCCACGCGAACAGTTCCCCGTACATCCTTTTAGCTAATGCGTCTCTAGATGCGAGCGCCCTGTGTGCTTCCATGCGAGATACGATCACCTCGCGAGCGGCGGTGCGTAAGCCACTTGAATGTCTGTCTTTACGGCTAAACCGCTGGACCGATTTTGATGTAATTTGGTATGGATATAGTTAGAAACCTGGGGTCAAACATAGGCTACTATTTTCTTCAGAAATCAACCCCCAAGGGGCAGTAATGAGGGGTGGGGTCAAAGTTTGTATAAAAATCACATAAGATTTCCTTTTTAGCACAAGTAACAAGTAATACATATACTCACACCTGTTTCCTTTGGGGGTAGGATGACTGAGGACTTTAAGCTATCGTAAAAAAAACTCAATAGCTCACCAATAATAGTAGCCTATGTATATAGGCTACTATTTTCTTCAAAGACCAACCCCCAAGGGGCAGTAATCGGGGGTCAAAGTTTGTATGAAAAACCTGTAAAATTTACTTTTTTTCGGCAACAGCTAGTAATCACGCCTGAAACTACGAGACTTTATGATATCGAAAAAAAAACTCAATAACTCACCAATAAAGTGCTTTTTCGCGTGTCCCGTATCCAAAGCCCTATTGACCGCCTGTACCAGCCACGCGAACAGTTCCCCGTACATCCTCTTAGCTAATGCGTCTCTAGATGCGAGCGCCCTGTGTGCCTCCATGCGAGATACGATCACCTCGCGTGCGGATGCGATGCGGCGGTGCGTCAGCCATTTGAGAAGCTCCTGTTTTGGGAGCCCGAGGAGGTTGCATACTATTTGGAGGTGGTTGTCGTTGGGCTGTGAAAAAAATATTTATTCAATTTGGGATCTTTCAATTTTTAATATAGGACACAATACATTCAATTTATTTAATTAATGTTATTCATATTCAAATTTAATTCACTAATTTTGAAACACCCTACCTGGGTTTATGTACAATTACCTATAAAAATATTATACACCAACCAATGTAAACCTGTACATGTAAACGAGAATAAATGAATTATTAATTACATCAATTAATCCTACTAATATTATAAATGCAAAAGTTTGGAGTCTCTAATAACATTGAAATAGAGTCTAGAATCGCTAGTAACTCACGCTGATATAAGCGCCATTTCGCACATCAGTAGTGGGATCACCATCAGTAATGATGTCGATGTTCCCGAGGTAAAGAATGGTGGTTATCATAGTGAAAATGATCTCTAAAGCCGTTGGAATAGAGTCTACAACCGCTAGTAACTCACGCTAATATAAGCGCCATCTTGCACATCAGTAGTGGGATCACCATCAGTACTGATATCGATGTTCCCGAGGTGGAGAATGGTCGCGAGCACCGTGAACATGTTCTGTTGTTCGCTCTCTGTTACACCTGTAACAATGATGTCGTATATCATATTATTATTCTTTTTTACACGACTGTCCAAAAAAGTCCTGAAAGGTTTAAATGGTAAAATGTCGACCTGACGACTATAAAAGCTTATGCTAATCCATACTAATTATATAAATGCGAAAGTTTGGATGTGAGTTTGTGAGTTTGTGAATTTGTGAGTTTGTGAGTTTGTGAATTTGTGAGTTTGTGAGGATGTTTGTTACTCAATCACGCAAAATCTACTGGACGGATTTCGATGAAATTTGGTACAGAGGTAGATAATGACCTGGAATAGCACATAGGCTACTTTTTATCCCGGGAAAAAGCACTGTTCCCGTGGGAAATTCACGCGGGCGAAGCCGCGGGCAAAAGCTAGTAACCAATATTTTGTAAAAAAAAAACTTGTTTTTTGTAATAATAGATTATTATTTTACCTGTTTAAATGATTATTTAATCGTTGTTAAAACCACTTACCCAACGTGGTAAGTGCATTTCTGGTCTCGTTGAAAGTCTTGAGGTCATCAACGCCGTCTATATTAGGGCTGCCACCCTGATTCAGGTAGTGGAACGTGTCCTGGTGGTCTGCAAGATAAAGGTCAATTTTTAGTCAAGATTAAATATGTATAACTAGCTTTAATGCCCCCAATCCTTAAACAACAAATTAAAGAGACATAATAAACTTATCATACGTATGAAGGCCTCAAATGTAAATAAAGCCGAAAATAAAAAGTTATACTTTACCGACAACAGCATAGCATATAGAGGGTAAAAATGTAAAACTGGCTGGAATTTATTAAGAAAAAAATTCAACTCACCTATTTGTTAATCAGGGTAGATAGCCTTGCTTAAATGTAAATCAGGCCGAACTTGCCTAGATGTAAATAAGGGTAGAAGGCCAACTCACTTAGATGTAAGTCAGGGTAGAAGGCCGAACGTGCCTAGATGTAAGTCAGGGTAGAAGGCCAACTCACCTAGATGTAAGTCAGGGTAGAAGGCCAACTCACCTAGATGTAAGTCAGGGTAGAAGGCCAACTCACCTAGATGTAAGTCAGGGTAGAAGGCCAACTCACCTAGATGTAAGTCAGGGTAGAAGGCCAACTCACCTAGATGTAAATCAGGGTAGAAGGGCGCAAACTCACTAGATGTAAGTCAGGGTAGAAGGCCAACTCACCTAGATAGTCAGGGTAGAAGGCCAACTCACCTAGATGTAAGTCAGGGTAGAAGGCCAACTCACCTAGATGTAAATCAGGGTAGAAGGCCGCAGCGGCGCACAGCTGGTAGAACACGTGGTAGTTCCGTTCTGCCGCGCTCTGGTACACAACCCGTGACTTCTCCAGCAGATACGTCCTCATGCTGGCGCCGGATATCCGGTACAGTGTGTCGAAGTGGATCTCTATGAACTTGCCGAACCGGGAGGAGTTGTCGTTGCGGGTCGTTTTGGCGTTGCCTATGGCCTGCGGAAATGGTAGAAGAAAAGTTTCAAATACAGACAAATAAATAGAAATATAGAGTTTAGAGTAAGCCAAAATTTAGCAATAGTTTTTTATTACCCTAGCGTTGAAAATCCGGCTTAAGGAGTATTTTTTTTTCTATGGTCACCGGCTCTCGAACTTTCACGTAAAGGGAGTGTCACGGATGTGTTTATGGTGTAATAATGAAACTTACATACATACATGAACCCTGAAAACATAACGCTGCTTTTTTGGTCAGTAGTGTAAAAAATCAAAATTTATTTATTAATGTAACTTATAATGTGGCGTATACTCCACCGACAAGAGAATGTAACTTTAGCTCACTGCACTTGGGCAACTGTCAGTGCAGTGAGTTTCTAATTATTCTAATCCTAACTAATATTATAAATGCGAAAGTGAGTTTGTTTGTTTGTTACCTCTTCACGCTTTATCTACTGAACCAGTCTTCCTGAAATTTCGTATACACATAGCTGGAAGTACGGAGAAGGACATAGGGTACCTTTAATCCCGGGGAAAGCACTGTTCCCGTGGGAAATTCACGCGGGCGAAGCCGCGGGCAAAAGCTAGTATTATAAATACGAAAGTAAGTTTCTTTGTTTGTTACCTCTTCACGCTTTATCTTTTGAACCAATCTTCATGAAATTCCACATACACATAGTTAAAAGTGCTGAGAAGGACATAGGGTACCTTTCATCCCGGGAAAAAGCACTGTTCCCGTGGGAAATCCAGGCGAAGCTGCAGGCAAAAGCTAGTAAAGAAATAAAGAAATTAGAGTACTTGCCTCCATGATAGGACTGGAAGCCAGCACCTTCCTCTCCACCTGAGTCTCGCTGGCGTTTCCCCCGACCGCCGCGAAATATCGCATCGCGTACTTGGCAGACACTGTCTTGCCCGCACCCGATTCGCCACTCACTGTAATACACGTAATAAAACGTTTATTTATTTATTTCCACAACCATATTAATAGGGGACCGGCCAAGGTATGAGAATTGTGAAAAATATGTTATTTTATGATAGAATACATATAATTAAACACATTTTGCGACTTTTCAGCACAAATTTATTCTCCTGAGCGGATTTATTAGAGTTCAAACTTTTAGGGAAAGTCCATTTTCTACGCGTGACGTCATATGAATGCACGATTAGTTAGGGGCGTTTTGGTATCGCCCAAAAATCGCTTAAAAATGTGAATTGTTTTTTGCTATATCTTGGGAAATACTTTGGTTATGGATGTGATTCTATTAATGTGAGATATTTCAAAGTATCGTCAAAAAAAAAAGTTGTCCGGTCCCCTATTACATTAAATATATATTACTAATCCACACAAGTATTTATATAAAAAAGCAAAATATAATAAGACTGTGGTGTCCGTACTATTGTGGTGCGGGACACCTGGTAAGAAGGAACGATGAAAGGTGGAGTAAGGCTGTGACCGAGTGGTATCCGAAAGACGAAGCGTAGGATATCCGGCTGCTAGGTGGGTCGACGATGTAACTAGGAATATTGTTGCAAGAACTGGATTGCAATGGCCCAGGATAGAGAAGCTTGGCGTAGACAGAGGGGGGCTTATACCCAGCAGTGGGTAGCAGAAAGCTGACGATTATGATGATAATGATGTCCGTACTAGATATCCGAGAAACCTGTAAAGTCACATCACTCACTGTAAAGACACACAAGAAAATTGGAATATTAATTATTCGAACTAATCTGTGGGAAAGTGCACGAACGTGTTTCTTGATTTATTAGAATTTATTTATCTTCCATGCTGGTCTGCAAAGAAAAAACATAAAATGTGCCAGCTGCTTCTCTTCCCGTACAGATTGTAAAAGCAAATCAAGGGAAAGGGCTTTAAACTGGGGATATCTCCACTCATAGGCGATGGGCTAGCAACCTGTCACTATACCTTAATCTCCATTCCAACAATAAGCCAAATATTTAGCTAAATGTGGCCTTCGAGTCTCACGACTCTTGGCTCTGTCCACCCCGTAAGGGATAAAGACGTGATTCTGTATTTCTCGAGGGCTTTTTTTGATTGGAGAGAAATGGGGGCAAAAGAGGAGCAAAAAGGAGGGAGTTTGCAGTAGATATTTATGAATGGATTTCAATAATATTAGGAGAAAACAATGTAAGTAAGTAAAAATGCTTTATTGCACCAAAAACATGTAAAGGATACAAATTGAGACTAATATAGGTAAAATATGTACAATAGGCGGCCTTATCGCAAGTGCAATCTCTTCCAGGCAACCTAAGCGAACGGAAAGAGATGAACATAAATGGCGGTGCATGACCAGAAAGATCGCAAAGAAAATTGAGACAATAAGAGAGTACAACATATGTAAAAAATAAAATAAATATATAGACATAAATACAAAATACTTACATAAATATATACTATACATATAATATATATTTATACATACATACAAACTTCGATTGTCACTATACTAAGATGGGAGAGGGGAAAGGTAAGGAGAAACACCTAATGCGAACCATCAAAGAAATGGGTTTTAACTTAATGTACACCGCATTGTTGTAAAAAATCCAAAAAAGGAGGGAAATGGGGAAAAACGTCGAAGCCCACAACTACTGTCAGAAATAGAGCAAAAAAATTAAAGCAGTTACAAACTTATTCAAGATCTTTCCATTATTAAGAATAAAATTGTGAAATACCCTATTCAAATTAGAGGTAATCCATAAAGTACGTCACAAATAGGGTATTTGACAAGGTTTTTTTTATTTGATTTATGGAAAGATTATGTAAAAGTGTAGTAACAAACTGTTTTTATTTTTTTAAATTTCGACCTAATTATCAAGTTATATCTAATTAAAAGTACCAAAAAATCCGATGCCCCGAAAAAATCCGATCACCTTCTTGTCAGTTCACTCACAAACCCGAGCTCCACACCCGCGCGGGCCTGCGTGCCGGCGGGGAGGCGCACCGAGTAGGGAAAACACGTGTGACGTCACCGGGCTAATCGGAAGTGTTCGGTAACTGTTCGGCGTATTCCGTTGGTATGAATTTTCAATTTGAAATAACTAGGTAATTAAATCGAAAATAAAAAAATAAAAACAGTTTGTTATAAAACTTGTATATGATCTTTCCATTTATTCAAAAATATGTTGAAAAATTACACCTTGTCAAATACCCTATTAGGGGGGTAGGTAGGGGGTCGACGAAGTGTGACATTGTGTGACAAGGGGGTGGAAGGGGTCCTGAATTTCGTGACGTTAATTTCGAAAACTCACGCCACTGTTCCTAGTTATTAGTTACGAATATCTGACGCCACACTAGAGGGGGGGTTTTAAAAATGTGACCAGCTGTATCAAGGATAGGTTAAAAAAACATAAAAACCGTGTGACGTACTTTATGGATCCCACAGAAAGAAATAAAGATAGAACGGCGACGCGAGTGCTAAGGGATCGCCCGTGTCAATTTTTGCATAAGCTTAAGCCTTTATCCTTTAAGATTTTTGTTGCTATATTATTCTTTTTCAGTGTCTTTTGTTTAAATATTGTCACGAAAACGCACCGGCGAAGTCTAGGAAAGTACGCAAATACTGGAATGTTCTAGACTTATGCTTCGTGAACCCTCTTTGGTTCTAGAAATGATCAGCGGTGCAAGCAATAATGAGCCTTATGTACCGTACGGTTAAGGTTCATAGTCGCTTGCAACCTAAAGGAAAAGGGCAGCCATGTGTAAGAGCGGGATAGCGATATACTCGATCGTTCGACAGAGTTAGGCCGGGAACATTCGAGAAGTAGCTCGAGGTATTTGGCTGGCCTATATAAGCGTGGTTGCTCGGCGCCGAGTTCAGTTCATCTTTAGACGAGCTAAGAGAAAGATCGAAGTGATACAAGTGCGAAGTACTAAGTGACAACTTGGCGATAATTACTGGACTCTGATCATTGTGTTTGGACAATTTGGACATCGTCGTGAGGAAACTCTTGTGGTGTGATTAATAAAGTCTCATCAGTGTCATCAGGTGTTTTTATCCAAATCCACGGACCAGTAGCCCATAACAATATGTAATATCGTTTTGTTACAGATTTATAATTTCTCAACGTACAAGTGTGAGTTAGTGGTAAAAACTGTTTTGGGCTTTGTACGACTTTATATTTATTCGACTATATGTACTAAACTGTGCCTGTAGTTTTTTCAAATAAAATAAAAAAAATAAGACACGGTCCCGATCACGCCCCCATGTCATTACTAGTGAAATAGTGATGTGACATGCATTGAAACAAATTGGTAAACAGTAAACGAATTTGTTTCTTGATTTAAGGCCCCATATACATGAACACTTACCATTAATGCTCTGGTCCCGTCGCTCGCTCTTCAACGTGGTGTACTGAGACCGCGAAGATGTGAGGATCCAGGCACAAAATTAATATAAGTACTACGTACAGAAAGGAAGCTCCCTGCCCCTCCCGCAATATGGCGTACCCCGCACTTCTCCCGTTCGTTTGCGGATTGGGACGCTATGACTATGAAAACGCACACATTGATGTTACTGACGTGTTTACTGATGTACAGTTTCCTTTGTAGTAGTAGTAGGTATATGACGCCCCGTTTTTATGAAGTGCCCTCCCTGTGTTCCAGGTCGCCCGTTGACTGGCCTTGGTACGCCATTATGGTTTCATCCCCTAATATAAATAAATAAATATACATGAACACTTACCAATAATGCTCTGATCCCGTCGCTCGCTCTCCAATTTAGTATAAGCCTCCTCTGAGACCGCGAAGATGTGAGGGTCCAGGTCACCCATAGACTGGCCCCGGTAGGCCATGATGGTTTCATCGCCTGATATAAAGAAGAAAAAAAATCACTAAATCTTTCTATTCCTATCTCGTATACTATATTTGTTTCTTATATTTTATTTTTGACTGTACATAATCTAGTGTATAAAGTTAATAAATAGCCCCTCTGGCATGTTAGGCGACCAAGACTGTTACATGAGTTTCTTTTGGCATTTCTTCTAAGCAGTGGTCGTTTCGAAATGCTAGTAGTTTGTACATTTGAGACATAATATACTTTGATTAAATAATTAGTTTTTGACGTGAAAAAGAGCCTTCTTTAAAGGCCATGCTTCAATAAAGAGTTTCTGATTTCTATTATTGTTGCAGTCGAAACCTGGCAATACCGGACCCTGGCAACAACCTTGACGACCTCCGTGGCCTAACGGTTATCACGCCAGACTGCCACACCGGAGGTCCCGGGTTCGATCCCCGGTCAGGTCAAGATGGAAAATGATCTTTTTCAGATTTCAGACCTGGGTCTTGGATGTTTATATATATGTATTTGTCATAAAATATAGTATCGTTGAGTTAGTATCCCATAACACAAGTCCCGAACTTACTTTGGGGCTAACTCAATCTGTGTGATTTGTCCGTATATATAATAAAAAAAAAAAAAAACACCGGACCCTGGCAACACCGGTTCTGTTTTTGCCTTTTGAGATACGGAACCCTAAAAAAATAACATATGATTGAGATATTTACCGTAGATAGGCAATTCATAATAAGGGTTGATGGCCACTAGCACGATGCCGCAGTATGTGTAGATGGCGTTGCGATCGCAAAATCTGAAACAAACAGTCGTCAGTTGAAAATTCAACCATATTCACTATACCTGAGTGGTAAATTCGTGATAACATTTAATTTATTTCACCTTTGTTCTTAGGTACAGTCACCTGCAGAGAAACCTGACCCACCTGAGATAGGGGCAGTAGCGGATTTAGACAGCCCCCCAGACAGCTTTTTTGTCTGTCAGTAGGTACCTACTGTGGAGGGAGATTCCATGACAGTGCATATCAAATTAAGAAATAAGAGAAACGTGCCCCCCAGACTGTTTTTGTGTAGAGGGAAATTCCATAAAAGTGTGTATAAAATTAAGAAATAACAGAAGTTAGCGAAATTTTTATGCCCATCTGGTTCATTTCTTCATTTTTTGCCTATCTGCTCCCCGTCTTTAGGATTCGTTTGAAGGCAGGCGGCAACAGCAGCAGGGCGGATGTCGATTTGTTGCCAACATGCATAGTCCGCCACTATTCTTGTGCCCCCCCCCCCACACACACACAAAAAAAACCTGGATCCGCCCTTGGTCAGGTTTACCTGCAACTCGCTGTACATCAAGTTGTTTTGAATTTAACCTTCTATTACGAGAATAACACCTGTATCACAAGGCCACACTCCACAGCCATAGTAATCGTTAAATCTTTTATCAATATCAAACAATCAACACATATAATAAAACTGCAACTGGTCTGTGTTTGTACATAAGAGATATCTAAGAAAAAACATTACGAGGGGTCTTTTTAAGGCTAATAGAAGCCAAAACAATTTATTTTTAATTTTTGTCTGTCAGTCTTTCTGTCTGTATGTTTGTACGCGCATCACGCAAAAACTACTGGACCAAATTTGATGCGGTTTTCACTGTTGTATTATAGAAGGTCTAACTTAAAATCTGGTGTAGGTTTCATCTTGATTCACAGCTAACGGCAGAAATTTACAATGGTAAATTAAGAGCTGGCGAAGTTCGCGGGCACAAGCTAGTAATCATCATCAATCAATACATATAATAAAACTGTACCTGGTCTGTGTCTGTACATAGGAGATATTAATGAAAAAAACTATGAGAGGTCTTCATAGGGCCAATAGAAGCCAAAACCATTTTTATATAATTTTGAAATTTCTATCAAGTAATAGTTTGAAAGTACCATAAAAAATGTATAATAAATTATGGATGTTTTCATACTAATATTATAAATAGGAAGTGTTTGTGAGTTTGTTTGTAGTGGTAATCGTCGGAACTACTGAACCGATTCCAAAAATTCTTTGACCAATAAAAACCTAATTATACCTGAGTCTATAGGCTACAATTTATGTATATAACTCCCAGCTAGTGAATAAATAAATTTTAATAATTGTAATACATAAGTATAGCCTGACCAGGAATATAAAAACCCTCGCCATGTTGCGGAAAAGCAATAGAACTAAATTCTTATATTGGCAACTAATTTAAAAACCCGTCATTTCTCTTGTCAAAATTTGACTTTCAATCACGGGCGGATCCAATAGGTATTTTTTTCTGGGAAGGGCAACAATTTCCATTCTCGAGAATATTTCCGAGAATTTTTTTAGAAAGTTTCCGCCTATCTTAGAAAATTTCGAGAACGGCACATCACTAATGGTGGCGGATTACATTTTTGGAAATACTTACGTAATAGGAAGGCCAAGGAAAAGATGGCGCGACGACCTTGACGCTTTCCAGCCGGATTGGTCGAATGTCGCTATGGACAGGGATAGGTGCAAGTGGGGAAGACCTTTGCCCAGCAGTGGGACAATAAAGTTAAATAAATAAAATAAAAAATTGTAATACAATTACGTACCTGACTTTCAGATTATGTAGTACCGCAGGCTCATGCAAGTAGGATAGCGAGGTTAGGTCGTTCTGGCCAATCAGCAGCGAAGGATTTCTCAGTGGTGGTAACTTGTTCTCATCTGCTATCTGTTGTAAGGAAATATAGATTAAAAAGGATTTTTTTTTATTAAAGATGGGTTTGCCCTTGACCACAATCTTGTGCAAGGACAGAGATGAGGTCTACAATGAATAAATACAATATTAAAGTGTCTTAAATGGTCACATTGATGAATTGGAATAAGATCCATTTCTCATTTCCTAAATATTTAAAAATGAACCTTAAAATATCTTAAATTATCATGTAAGGGTCTTTTTTAGGCAAGTTAGGGTATGTGTCATATTCTGACCTTTATGTTTATTGTTATATGGTTCACTTTCTACAATTTTTTTATTTACCTGATAGGTCCCACTGTTCGGCAAAAGCCCCCCCTCCCACCACCCCCCTCCCCTTATCTCTCCAACTTCCTCGAGCTCGAACATTTTGCAGCTGAGTGTATACCTACTGACCCTCGTTTGTGGAAGATGGATCCAAATAGAAAGCAAATAATCCTGTCTAGGGAGCAGTAAGAAGTAGACTCTTTTTTTAAAGTATATAGATTGTTATCTGGACTGTAAAATAAAAAATTTTACAGCCCAGATAACAATCTATATATTCAAAGGTGACTGACTGACTGACTGACATAGGGATCTATCAACGCACAGCCCAAACCACTGGACGGATCGGGCTGAAATTTGGCATGCAGGTTGATGTTATGACGCAGGCATCTGCTAAGAAAGGATTAACGCGAGCGAAGCCGCGGGCGCCAGCTAGTAATACATATAATTTTATAACTAAGACCATAATGCAGCAATCTTTACATACCTTTATCTGCCGAACCTCGCCAGACCGGTCCAGCTTAACGATGAGCACTCCTGACCGGTAATCGGCCACCACTGTTGCACTTTCCCATACTGTGTCTGGATTATCCACCCACACTCGGGCATCCTGTGCAAATTTACCAAATTGAGAATAAAATCCCATGTATGTTTAAAGTCATAAAAAAAACAAATCCTCACATTCATATATGATTGTGAGGATTTAGATATGACATTGGTTATGAAGTAACTATTTAGTAATCTGCAACTTGGTTAGAAAACTTATGCTGGAGTGAGAAGAAAATTGCACCAAAAATGTTTGACTTTTCAGAATAATAAAACTACCACACTGTGAGAACCAACTTCTGGCAATTTTTTTTCTGATTCGTTGTCAGCACAACTTCTCTGTGTGCTACAGATTTCTATGTAATGTCAAAAGAACATAGGTAATAGGTAGGTATTTCAGGGATGAGCTGAGGGATGTAGGTATTGCTACAAGATCCAAAATATTGTGTTGATCATACTTATTAATCCTTCAATTATTACTAATTATTGATAAATACTACTATTATTAATATATGTGACTACTATTATTATTAATTTTTGATAAATGTACAAATTTTTGAAATGATGAAATCCTTGGGGGAGGCCTATGTTCAACAGTGGACGTCTTTCGGCTGAGAGAAGAAGAAGAAGTACAAATTTTTGTACATTTATCAATAATAGGCCTTTGTCCTGCAGTGAACGTCTTTTGGCTGAGAAAGTACAAATTTTTATAATCTAAATATATGTAAATTTAATATTTTGACATTCCTACGCCAACTACGGCAGAATATGTGGCACTTCCATTCGTTAACAGCTACTTATAAATATTACTATATTCAATGGAATAAATGATTTCTATTCTATTCAATAATGAAGATGCCCAATTGAACATTACAGTCTATTAATAAACAATTATTACTGTAAAATGCCATGATTTGAGGATTGATAAGGACGCTTAAGATATTATTATTAATTTATCCCTGTGCAAACCTATAAATAACTTTGAAGTGGTACAATAATTAGGAAACAGAATACCAACATTTATTGCAATTTCATAATACACATTATTATCAATTTATATGACTAATAGCACTCATAGATAACAAGTGGAGATGTAAATTAATGCATGATCAAAAGCCGTGTAATTATTCTGTAAATAATTCATGAACAAATGGCTAATGAATTAATTTCAAGCATAATGACATAGATAGCAAAAGTGATAATATCTTTTAGCTCTAGTGTGCTCTAGTCTTACTTCGGCACACTGGACTTTTGTCTAATATCAATCAATTAAAAATTAAACTCATTTGTGAAATTCCAAAATCAAATTTGAAATAAAAATAATAATCATACAGCCACGAAACAAATTACCAAAATATTACCTTTGTATACAGCTCTTTCGTTGTCATTTTGATTGATTTATATTTATAAATTGAATATAATTAAAATTTAAACTTAGTATTTATTATTTCACCACGCGCTCAGATTGTGAATACATTTTATTAAAAATAAATAAGGTAGTACGAAAATTGCAAATTTTTTGGTGCAAAACGTCACTGATTTGTTATTGACATTTTGAGCCAGTGTTATCAGTTGTTTTATCAATAAGTACTGCAACTTTTGTGACGCTGCTACTTGATGAACTAAATTTTTCTTTTGCAGTGAAATGAGAACTTAATTATTTCCGCGAGGAAATGCAATTCTAATAAGAAACCAATAGGAACATAAAAACCTATACAGTGTTGAATTGAATGTAGGGAAAAGGGAAAGTGCTTATCATAAAATTCCCACGGGTGTTGTCATGTTGAAAAATTAATACAATCCAAAATGTAGGTCAACTTCCGTTTCGTTTTATGAAGCATTTTAGATGTTTTATTTTAAAAATGAAAAGTAAGTAATGAAAGACAAATGCAACCCTTAATTTTTTTATTTTTATAGTTCCAGCCTTTAATGTTTTTTACATTTTTCTTTTGCTTAATTTTAATTTCTAGCCATTAAATATAAATGTGTTGCAAGTACATAACCATAATCTCCTCAATGTCTTCAAGTCCAAATCTACCAATTTTCCTAGCTAGTTTACTTATTTTCTTGTGATGGAAACCAAGCTTGACAAGCTTCCGTTGCTATTTCACAAAGCGCGGTGAAGGTTTTACCTCTGGATTCGTATTCTGAAAATAATAATAAAACATGTTTAAAGGTTTAAAGTATTACATATTACATTTTACTTTTTTCTAAGTTTGCCTATGCCTTGATCATCTACTTTTATTTAGAAGTTTTATGTTGGCGGTAAATTATTAAGTATGTAAGTAGTACCTACCTAACTAGTTAGATTAGAAAAATGTTATGTAAATATGTAAAATATCTACAAGGTTTTAATAATTTTTATCCGTATAAAAATCATTATGACTATTTCTCACGTCAGTTTTAATCAAATTATCTACAAGGTTTCTTTGAGCATAGTAACTAACTATGTGAATAATTTACAATTTAGTAATGTCTACAAACTTATTACGTTTTAGGCATACAAAGAACAAAGGGATACTTGCCAGAAGGCCCCCTCTTCCCAAACATGATTCCATTCATTGGTGCGTTTTTATAATTTGCTTCACTGATCTGTGCAAATGATAGGAGCAGAACAATCACGCAGATTGCAATTGTAAATCTCGTCGTTATTCCAAACATCTGAAACAATACAAAAATTTTGATTATTCATATCAACTTCAAACAATAAAAAAATATAGGTACACAGTTAAACATTCTGAATTTTTCTAGACATAAATAACAATAGATTACTACAGATCAATCCACAATCCATTAAAGTATTGACAACAAAATTGAAAGGGTCTTTTTATAAATTTATTTCATTGGCCTATAAAAGTCAGTATCCTTGTGAATCCATTTTTTGCATTTAAAAAATAACCACAATATTGATACCTCGCATTTTGTACAAAATTAATACAAAATAATCGGACGTTATTTATTCAAAAGTATAGTAAGAAATAGTAGAAGAAAATTACCTTAATTTATAATAGCAGTTTATGTGCTGGCAACACTGTCGAATGCGAACTGTCAACTGACGCAGGAAGACGATTTTCCCGCCATTTTATACTGCGGGAAAATGGGACATGGTGGATGGTGTTCGTCCGTCCACTCAATTATTGGATTACTGGATGCTGACCACATATTGACGAAGTTAGAGCAATTTCACCGGGGATTAATAACTTAGTTAGTGCATTAGATTAACTCTGTGTACAAAGGCAAAAGGAGTACCTATCATAACAGATACTCGCTACGGTACTCTACACATGTAGCTAATGTATATAGATAGGTATCTGATATAGGGAGTTATATAATTTTTCAGTCATTATAAAGGCCCATTTAGACGGTGCAAGTTTCTTGTAATTAATAACGAAAGCAATAATTGCAGACTAAGCATACCTACAGACGCGGAAAATTTTATACTAGTGATATTTATGGCGATGTCAGAGAGCTGAATTCACGAGGATGGCTATAAATAAGTAGGTAAGCTAAGTATCTTGTTTCCTGAAATTTCCATAGGATCAAAGCCGAAGGAACAGCTAGGTCATGGGGGTAATGACATGACAAACCCCCTACCCTCCCTCGGGACCTTCGTCGAAGTACCTACCGATATATTTTCATACTTACTTTTTGTACACTTTACTCAAAAAAGTCAGGGACTGTTCCCAGGCTTTAGAGAATAGACCACGCACACGACCATGCAGTGTCAGTCACCCCATGACGCGAAGACAGGAAAAAGCCTATTTTGAATCCTACAGGGATCTGAATTATTATCTCGAATGCAACTATAAACCTATCAATATCCAATCATGACATTAATTTTATTAAGCCAGCCTTAGTAAGTATGAAGACGTAGCTGATATCTTGGTATAAAATCCTTTGAGTTCGCTGAAGCTGCATCATTCCTTCCTGAGTGCTCATTGAGATTGCACTGAACTTCTAAAAGGTAGGTACCTACTTATTTTTCAAGAGTTTTCACTCAATCACACAGTTTTTTAAACACTGTTAGGTTTAAGGCTCATGCTAATTTATTTCATCAGGCGTTAGAGAAAACTAATATTTTTAATTTACATGGTAAAGTTTGTAGAACCTATTTATTGGTTTAAAAAGTATTTACAATCAAAACTGCGGCCTACAAGACATTTAAGGGTTTCTAGTCTATAAGGGTCTAGTTTCAGAATAAACAATTACATTTTTTTAAGTAAACTTTTAATATGAACTGCGTAGTACTTACTGTAATGTAAACTCCATTTATTCTTACCAGTCCTATCATGTAAACAATCTTACCATGTCTTTTTCTTCTCGTCTTTTTATGATTTTACAACAATATAAATTAAAATAGACTTTTTAGGAAATTACTTTCGTGGTTAATAAATGTTTTACTTTAGAATGTTTAGGTTTGAGCTAATATTTGATTTATTTTCAACAAAATTCAACAAAAAGTACTGTGAAGATCGTTTACAAGGGCTGGTAAGAATAAATGGAGTTTACTTACTTATTTACAGGTCAAAATGCGTGCATTTGTCTTCATTTTCCTCGCTGTCCTGTGCCTCATTCAAACTATCGAAGCTAATTACAGGAAAGTTCCATTTAATGGATCCATTTTCGGAAAACGGGGAGTTGTTGGTAAGCATTTTTGTACCTACTATGAACACATTATATCAGCTAACTTGTATTATTTCAGCCAATGTAATTCCTATAGACTTACTTTTATAATTTTTACGACAAATTGACAAGATTGATACTGGTAGCGACATCTAGTTAGTCAAGAAAAATAGTTATGTGAGGCACACTTTGATGTATGAAGAATATGCATCTATACTTTAGTAATATTTTATCGATGCTTATACGCCAGTATATAGAAAGTCTATGATAATTCCATTGACTTCGACAATATATTTTTTCCACATCAAACCGGCTTGAAGCAGCCCTAGCTACAACTTTACTTCAGCGGTTAAACAAATAAAAATTACTTTATTAGTGGCAACATTAGCATAAGGAGTAAACAGATGATAACTACATTTTCCAAGCATGACAAATACATGGAAAAATTAAGAACTTCGTGACTTGAGTACCAAGGCCACGGGTGGTTTGTTTACTGCATCTGCTGGTGCCGTTATCTGTATTTAGCATTGCGTAATATTTACTTTTGATCCATAGAGCAACACGAACTGTGCTGCGCGCGGAAGTCCTTGTTGCTCGAAGGTTTGATAATAAAAATGACGTTTTATTTTTCAGAATATGATTCCACTGGCAAAGCACTGTCGGCGTTGTGCGAAATTGCCTCCGAAACATGTCAGGCGTGGTACCAAGCGCTCGAGAACAAATGAACAGCTATGAAAATCACTTCCACTGATTTTTTTAGTTACTGTGATTATACTTTTTATTGGTAAAATGTTGTTATTTCACATTAAAAAGGAATGCATGAAAATATATTGCTTGAGTTTGGGTGTCTATTAAAATACAGATTTTTATCACATCGATTATCATGTCCCAGAAAACTATTCCACGTTTTTCAATATATTTTTTTCTTAAAACATCGAAAAACTTATTATCGCAGTTTCATAATATCGAACAACATTTCCTAAAAAAAACGTTATAAAATTTCTACTATTCCAAGAAAAACGATATATCAAACTAACATTTCACACATGTATTAAATATCGATGTAACCATTTATAATAACATGTTTCAATATGTAACGATGCGCATCATAACTTTTAATCGCAATAACGTTTCATCGAACGCTACATTCGCTTGTTGTTGCTTAAAACATGCAAAAAGGTATAACAAGATTAAGGCATACAGCAAGCATGCATGCAGCAAGCACAACAAGCATCAGCAAACATGCAGCAAGCATGAAACAAGCATGCAGCAAGCATGCAGCAGGCATACAGCAAGCATGCAGCAGGCATGCAGCAAGCATGCAGCCAGCATTCAGCAAGCATGCAACAGGCATGCAGCAAGCATTCAGCAAGCATGCAGCAAACATGCAAGCAGGCATGCAGCAAGCATGCAGCAAGCATGCAGCAAGCATGCAGCAAGCATGCAGCAAGCATGCAGCAAGCATGCAAGCAGGCATGCAGCAAGCATGCAAGCATGCAGCAAGCAAGTATTTCTGGGTGGCTCCACCAGAAGACTCGCTCCGTCGGCCCTTCGATTCATTCGGGCACTTAACCTCGCTCCGCTCGAGAGGTCGCCGGCTCGCTTCGCTCGCCACCTCCCCCCCTCGCTTCGCTTCGGCCTCGTGCCCTCATTTTCTCAGGACCTCCTTCGCGAGCCTTCTGGTTCCGCGCGAAGGAATAACACTCTAGTATATGACAAAGTTGAGCCACGTGGAGTCGGGGTGCTCTGAGTCGGATTTGTGATCCATTTATAATTAATGGACTAGCTATAAATTTACTGTTGATCAATGCAATACTACCAGATTAATCTATCTATATAGGGTAACACAATAATATAATATTTGATGTTTCAAATATATTGCAAACTGAAACTTACGTGGAAATAAAATTATGGGTAACAAAACTTTGATGTTTCATTATTTCGATGAAATACATAAAATATGAAAAGAAATAACGATAGAGTGTGTTTGTACGTAATGAATAATCGTGTAAATGAAATTTCGATGTAAACAGATTTAAGGATTTGTTACATATTGTATTAAAATATCTGCGAATGGTTTTATGGGACATGAAAATCGTTGAAGTAAATTGCGATAAAGTGATGGGTTCCCCTTGAGTTTGTATTTGCTATCGTTTTTAGGGGATCTCGTAGAATTTAGTGAATTTACTGATAAATATCTATATCATGTTACTAATTCCAACTTATATAATAGGTGTAGCGTCTTATTATTATATTATATACCTAGTACATTGTGTTTAGCTTTAATGAGACTGAAATAAATGCGAAATTGTATTAATTTAATCATAGTTTTTTTTTAAATCTTGTTTATTCACATACACCTGCTTTAGGTCACCTCTATCACCAGTTTTATCAATAAGTCATATCACACTCGATAAGCGGTGGTGGCAGAGTGGTAGAGCGCCCGCCTGTGGCAGCAAAGGTCCCAGGTTCAAATCCTGCCCGTGCTAATATGAGTTTGTATAGTACCTCAATTTGAATCTTTATAGTTAGATTGACTCATGAATGGTAGTTTTCATTGACCAACTTGCTTCCGGTGAAGAAAAACATCGTGAGGAAACCTGCACACTGGTAGATGATTACCAGCGAGTGTGTGAAATGGAGAAGGCAATGGCAAACCAATCCATTAACATTGCCAAGATAGTCGTTATGTGTGTTTCATTCCATATAATGACCACGACCCTCAGTCATGAGGAATACGACTAAACGAGGAAGGAGAAGGAAGAAAGAAGAATTTAAATTTAGGTCGTGGTGCAACGCGCGAAAATCCGTGTTGCTCGAAGAATTTATGTTAACTGGATGTGTTTCTCGAAGAAAATACGTGTTGCTCGAAGAATTTGTGTTAACAGTATAATGGACTTGTAAGACAGTTGGATGTATCTTACAAATCCATGTACACACGAACGATCCCTCGCCCCCTGAAGCAATTAAGGGCTGTGTGTACTGCGGTTTGTTGATCTTCATAAAGTTTGTAATTAAAGCGATGGTGGTCAAACGATAGGCGATGGACCGAGGTCTGAAAGGCGTAGGTTCTTATGTCTTGCTCGACATGTACAGACAAAGGCTTATCCGTCACGGAGTGGAAAGTTTGAGGTTAGTCTTAGTTCATAAGCTTAGTCTGTAAGGTGTCACGTTAATGGGCCCAGCGCGTGACTGAGAGCCTAGCAGATTGTAGTTTAATAAAACATTTGATAGCAGACCGTGGGTATGTCTGCAACATTCTGTGTACCTACTGTTAGGAAATAATAAAAAAAAGTCATTGTAAAACGTCAAAAAAGACAGGATTTTGACAGGAGAAGAGAGGTTATGGGGAACGGAGATCTGACTGAGCGCGTCTTGAGATTTTATCTAATTTTAAATAGCTTGTATTGGCGATTTTGTAAAAGAAAGTGTGTACTATGTAATAAATTGTGGTGATATAAGTAATAGCAGTATTATTGAAACACAAGCGTATGACGATCTAACACTACCTTCAGAATAATATGCTCTCATTTTTGCAAGCTGTTTTTTTTTGCTCGTCTGGTAAAATTATGAGGCGATTTGTAGGTAACGCTAACGCACACAGGTACCTACTGCCGTAGGGTACCTTTCATCCCGGAAAAAAGCACTAGGGCCCTATTTTTGAAAGTGTGACTCACCAAAAAAGCGTGAGCCGAATGATTTTTCATTCGATATCCATTATTCCGTATTTTTGAATTGTCTATGTCGAATAATTCGCAACGAGTGGTCTAGACCACTCGTTTTCTTATGAGTTGGTAGTCGAACGTTTTTTACGTCAAAATTATGAATGACATAGACAACTGGATACGGATATAGATGGTGTCTATTAGAATTTAATTTTTCGTTCCGTTTAACACTTACGCTCTTTTTGATTGAAAATTTACGAACATTTTTTTTACGATTCGTTAGGTACCGATTCGGTTTTCGTTGCGTAGAATGGAGCAGAAATTATTTCTCGCATTATTTTCATATCACTGGCAACATTGCTAGACAAGTGATTTCAAAAATACGGCTTTTATGTTTTTAGTGACATAGTAGGAAGAGTGCGACATAATAGTCTATTCGTTTTCGGCGGTATGTCATACTTTCAAAAATAGGGCCCCTGCTCCCGTGGAAAATTTGCGAGTAATCTCTGAGCGGGCCGGGCGCGTTTTGGTATGTATTTATTTTAGTAGGAGGTAATAACGTAAATATCATACAAAGTACGAGTCAAACTTCCGTACACGCAAAGCATCTCACATTAAAGCTCTCACTAAAAGACCTATACTAATTTCAAAAACAAACTTAACTTTGCAGTTCGTTCCCTAAGACTCATACTGAATTCAGCGCAAAAATAAGTTTGTAACATTTTTTTTTTAACTTCCAACAACAAAACAATTTCAATCAACGGTCATCACGCCGGACTGCCACACCGGAGGTCCCGGGTTCGATCTAGGGCATGCATACCGGAATTCCGGAATATCGTAATTCCGGTATCTCGGACAGATTTTTTCGATATTTCAATACCGGAATTGAAGGGCAAAATACCGTAATACCGGTATTCTTTTTTTTCTTTTTTATTAAAAATGGGTTTGCTCTTGACCACAATCTTGCCCGAGGATACAGATGAGGTCTACGGTGTAACGAGCTTACCCAAAAGCAGCCTATTTACTCGGGTTTTGAAGAGAGTCGGGTTGTACGTCGTACGTGCTCAGGAACACAGACGCAGGCAGGAGTTCCAACGTGGTTCCAACGCTTCGCTGTGCGCGTTAAGAATGATGATGAAAAGCGCTTGGTGCGTGCCGGGAGAATATAAACCAAGAAGAGCTGATAGCCCGAAGTGCGTCTGGTTCATCAAAAAAAAATTAAATAAATATATACTATGCGATTTAAATGCAATTGGTTTCTGTAATTTTTGTCAAATTGTCTTCTTGTCATTCAAAACCATTCGAAACTAACTTCACTAAACTGACTTTTTGAACGACGTGCAAAAAAAACATGAAGCAAATTAGAAATAGTAATATAATTTTATAAACGTTTATTTATAGTATTTTATTTTCCACTAAATGAATTAAATAAAGTTAAATTAAATGCAAATATAATTTTACTAAAAAAATTGAATCTTCAAATTTCGGTATGCAATTGCCAATAACCAACGCACGGAGTAATTTAGAAATTTTTATATGAAAAATTATGTACATACTTAGTTTTTCACTTGATTGGTTAGTTGGTCCCCGCGCTGTTTCCCCCGCCCGCACCGAGCTCGCTGTACTCTATAATTTTGCAAACTTTGCAGTCGTCAATATCTTATAGCGAGTGTGCACGTATGCGGTGTAGTGATTAGACTATTGTTCTTTTATCTAAATACACTATGATATCTAAAAAGTATAGATTTATAGAGATTAATCAAATTGTGCCAATTCCGGAACTAGTACCGGAATTCCGGTATTAGGTCTCTAGTACCGGAAATCAGTTCCGGTATTGATAACTTTCCGGTATTGCATGCCCTAGTTCGATCCCCGGTCGAGTCAAGATGGAAAATGATCGTTTTCAGATTGGCCCGGGTCTTGGATGTTTATCTATATATGTATTTGTAATAAAAATATCGTTGAGTTAGTATCCCATAACACAAGTCTCGAACTTACTTTGGGGCTCACTCAATCTGTGTGATTTGTCCGTATATAATATATTTATATTTATTTATTTAATTTTGACGACCTCCGTGGCCCAACGATCATCACGCCGGACTGCCACACCGGAGGTCCCGGGTTCGATCCCCGGTCGGGTCAAGATGGAAAATGATCTTTTTCAGATTGACCCGGGTCTTGGATGTTTATCTGTATATGTATTTGTTATAAAATATAGTATCGTTGAGTTAGTATCCCACAACACAAGTCTCGAACTTACTTTGGGGCTAACTCAATATGTGTGATTTGTCCGTATATATTTATTTATTTATTTAATTTTCTGATTTATTTCTGTATAAGTAGTGTTAATACACGACTTTGCGCGTTCGGTCTAAGCGGGGCGCGGCGCGGGAGTATAAGCGGCGGCGGGCGGGGCTTATCTATAGTACGCCACGTACTCTCAGTAGCGGATATTAATTCTGTGGTAGCGATTAGCGGAGCGGTTTAGGTGGACGTATTCATGATCCCTTTTTGTTTTGAAAGTAGCACGAACTAAATAAAAATATATACCTTCGCGGCGAATTTCATAATTTATACCAAGATTACAGGAAACATCCGAATAAGTTTTATGACACTAGAATGAGTGTGGAAACGTTTGACTACATTCTACAGCACAAGGGCGGATACAGGATTTTTTCTAGGGAGGGCACAAGGACAGAGGCGGAATATGCATGTTGGGGGGCAGGAGTGCAACAAATCGACGTCCGCCCTGATACTGTTGCCGCCCGCCTGCCGGGGTCTCACTACGCCACTACAGAAGAAGCAGATGGCATGTCCTGCCAGTCCCACTCATTTTACTTTCAATGACAAAGAAAATGTAACAGATGGCAC